>VMBQ01004020.1:61504-77375 GCA_007657795.1 Dreissena rostriformis
CGAATATATCTCTCAGCTCAATTGCATCTCAATTGTTTATTAATGATATATGTGCTTATTATGGCATCATTATCAGGGGTGGATCCCGGATTTTTGTTTAAGGGGGGTTGTAACCTTGGATCGTTTTCAATCATGTTTTGTAACCTATTTATTATGCATAATGTTATGTCGGAGACAAAGTAAAATATTAAATACAGCTTTTGTCAAAGATAAGAAATGTGACCCTGCTGTGATATGTTCATTAACTTTTAAAATATATCACACAAGATAAGATGCATTTACAGTATTTAAAACACAAACAAACGTCAAATCATAAACTACTGGTAATGGACACTTGATCTATTAGAAAATTCCATAGGGTATTTTCTCGCATACTTATTCATGATTTTTTCAACATTCCATTTAATGTCCCAGTGGACAAAAAATAACAATAAAGAAACAATAGCGGCCAATTTTGCTCCTATGTGGGTTCTTAATACACATGAAAGATGAGTTGGACCCTTCTACTCCTAACAACATCACAGACAATGCATAAGAGCCGCGCTCTGGGAAAACGGGGTTTAATGCACGTAGATGCAGTGTCATCGCAGGAGAGCCTGTGCAGTCCGCAAAGGCAACCAGGGAAGACACTTCCCACCTAAACTGGATTTTCGCTAAGAAGAGACTTCCTTCAAACGAAAAATACAATAAAGGCGGAAAGTGTCGTTCCTTATTAGCCTTTGCAGACTGCACAAGGGTCCAACTCATCTTCTTGTAGTAACTGTAAAAGGGTCCAATTCATCTTTCAGGTGAATAAAGAACCCACATAGGAGTTCATATGCATTGTCTGTCATATTTGAACCTTCTGTCCATCAAAGCGAAACTTTAAAAATGACCGAGTCAAAAGGGATCATTTTCTGAAGTTCATGAAGGACATTCTTGACAAAACTGGAGCAGAAGAGGCTCCACCTAAATCTGAAAATTGAAACGTTTGGTATCTCATCATGTTTGGAATGTGTCATACAAGACCAGTAAAAGCTGCGTTGTTTTCGACTCTGCACTTCAAAGGCATCCGCCGAAATGATGCTCTTCTGAAAGTTTTAGATTTAACTAACGATCTTGCAGGAGTTTTATTGAGATTTTGGAAAGAAAGATTTGTATTAACAGCAGATGTGGAGCAAATGTTCTTTAATTTTGAAGTTCATGAGTAACATAAAGCTTTCTAAGATTTATCTGATTAAAGGACAATAGTATGTCAGAACACTTTGTAGATTTCAGAATGAAATTGCATGTTTTTGGCAAATCTCCTTCACTGGCTATAGCCTTGTATGGGTTGCCCATTATTAGACAGCATGCAATGATCACAACTAATAAGGCTGCTTTGGGATGTCATAGCAACGATCTTGGACAATTCCATGTCTTATCGTGTGGTGCTACAGCCATATGGAACCTTTCGGTCGCTGATTTGAATCGCAAATCAAGAATATCAGTTTCAATATTTGGATGGGATGGTTTTGGTCTGTTTGGCCCTTTTCACTGGCAAACATGCTTTTGGAACTATCTGAAAACCATTGATATTGACTCAATATATAATTAAAGCCTTCTGCAAATATTCTTGATGTTTTATCTACCGGAGCAGATCCTGCAGGATGCAAAAAAAAAACAGAGGGCAGCTCTGCAATGGTCGAATGGAAAAAAATTGTCACAGGAATACACTGGAACCCTTGACTAAGGAATGCAAGGCATCTTTATGTTTAATCCAGACAGACTAGCTCTTTCACTGCGGGAACCGAATTTTGAGGGCCTTTGCAAACAGTTTGAATCCAGATGAGACGCCACAGAACGTGGCATCTCATCAGGATCCAAACTGTTTGCTATTCTGATAGTATTCTTTGGCAAAAATCCAAGAAAATGCTAATTTTAGAAATTCAGCAGACGACATTTAAGCAGACGACAAATTTCCCAGCATGCAAAGGGCTAGACCAAAACTCTTCCACCAGTCATGTTTTTGGAGCTTTTTGCTGTCATTCCACATCTTGCTTGACTCGTTCTGGATGGTAAAAACAACAACATAAAGAAGCTTAGAAGAAGGCTTTCCAAAATTGTCTAGACACGAAGGGTTCCAGAACATTCCAAATGGTTTCGGATTTTTATAATATGCAGAAAGTGTCCCGAATGAAACATTCATTGTCAAGTTTTAAAGCTTTTTATTTTGGATGCCAATATTTTTTTAATTCCGACCAGCATAGAAGGTTCCAGAAGGTTATGGAATGGTTAAAAATTAGGCACGGAATGGTCCCAGGTTGATGCAAAGAGGAGGAGAAACAAACATCCTGATTTTTTTTAATTCGCTTTTGAGAAACATTTGCGATCCTCGTGGAGACAGGTTTTAAAGAAAAGAATTTTGTCACTTTATAGCAAAACAAGAAATATAACGTGGTCTTGTATATAGGACTGAAGTATTTAAAAACTGCATATTTATACTTGAGGGAAATAAATAGGCATATAGATCCATGTTAACTCAGGCAACAAAAGCGTTCCTCTTTGCCCCACTGACCTGGCAGTTTATGGACCTTTATTAACATTAATAAAAAGTATTTAATTCCATTTGTTACTCTCTTTTTTCATGCACCTCTCTTGGGTCTGCTACTGATGATTCACAGTTCTTAGAATTATGTGATGAAACCATTTACGTTTTCATATACTTTTCATAATATGCATTAACCCTTTGAGTGCTGGAACCGGATTTTGAAGGTTTTTGCAAACAGTTTGGATCCAGATGAGACGCCACAAAACGTGGCGTCTCATCAGGATCCAAACTGTTTGCTATTCTGATAGTATTCTTTGAAAAAAATCGAAGAAAATGCTAATTTTAGAAATTCAGCAGACAACATTTTAGCAGACGACAAATTACCCAGCATGCAAAGGGTTTAGTAATGGCATTGATATAATCACCTCTTTCAAGAAACTTTAATTAAAAAATCTTTATCAAGTGTAAATAAATAAATGGTGTTATTTATAGGCTCTGAGGCATGTTAATGAACCTTCCGGAACAAAGATGATGCGTAACACCTTGCTAAGTAGCCTAGTTCCTTTGCCAAGTAATGTTATAATTGATGATGGTGATGATAGTGTCAATTTTGGGGTGTTTCAGACCCACCCCATCATTCAACGTGCAAAATTTCAGAAGCTGGCAATGTCAACTCTTATCGGGGCTAATCAGCTACCCCATCCCCCCCCCTCCTTGATAACATTGGTCCAGTCAGGTTTCAGCCTCCAGTGTTGTGGCTTTGTTCATAAAGAAATCTTTCTACGAAGTGGTGATTGAACATTTTACATTTTATATTATTTGCAATTAATTTTCTTAATATTTAATAAAATATCTTGCCATCTGGGTTAGTGGTTTACACCTGACTTCAATATATATTTTTGTGGAGCATACCGGTATATTTTGGAACATTTTGTTTCTCAAGGTAATGGTTTATTCTCTTGTTGCTTGGATGTGTCAGTTTATATCGCAGAGGAATTCCTTTCTGAGGAACTGCTTTTATTGCAGTTTTATTGTGGTGCTTGTTAACTGAATGTTTTCGGGTAATTGTTTATTATTTCTGTTGTTGCTCTGCATTGCAAGATTACGTGACAAATACTGGATCAGAGGTTGAAGTATAAAGAAATGCAATTAGACATGTAGAATACTGTGTTGTGCACTTATTCATCTGATATAATACATAACAAAAAAACTAAATTTGGATTTACACAAAAAGGTTTGAGAAAAGTGTATGTTCCACTTTTTGTTGATTTATGTTTATTTATGTTTTATGGTCAAAGACAAGTAAACAATAATAATAATATTATTATAATAATGTATAAAAAATTAATGATGGTAAGAATCATTATAATATAGTGTATAAATGAAATGACAACAAATATGATTATTATCCCTAAAAAGTAATTGGTTTTATTACTGTTATAATGGCCATGTTGTTAGATTTATGATTGGTTTAATTAATACTGAATAATTCATTACTGCCTGGTGTAAACTAAAACACTTCTGGTAATGAGAGGTTTGAAAACTAACAATATTTGAACATTTTCAGATTATTTGTAAATTGTATCAATTAGTCATAATTTAAGATATATTTCATCAACTTGTTAAACTTCTTTGTGCAACATGGCGTAATGGTAGTTCAATATGTCTGTAATGCACTTCAGTGTGGCATAATTTAGGCCTCGTTATGGGAAAACTGGGCTTAATGCATGTGCGTTAAGTGTCGTCCTAGATTAGACTGTGCAGTGCACACAGGCTAATCAGGGACAACACTTTCCATCTAGACTGTATTTTGGTTGAGAAAATACTTTTTATTCCTAAAAAAAATCCTTAAAAGCGGAAAGTGTCGTCCCTGATTAGCAAATGTGGACTGCACATGCTAGTCTGGGATGACACTTTACACACATGCATGAAGCCCAGTTTTCCCAGAAAGAGGATTATTTGGTCTGAGCTCCAGAAATACAGCTCATTTGAAATCCCAAGCCTCACCAGCAGCGGTTTGTTGTCAAAAATATTTAACATCACCTTTGGCCTGATCTTGAAAGAAATTCTAGAATACATGCATCATGGACAGAATTAATTTATAATGTCCGTCATGGTTCCCTGTGATTAACTGGCCACAGGTCAAGGTTTGGCACTTGTTTGGAATGAGCTGGGAAGCCGTTGATGGATTCATTCTGACTGGCTTCCTTTTGGTTAATGAAAACATCTGCTAACAAAACTTGAGTATATTGAGTCCGTTCTGGGAGAACTGGGCTTAAAACATGTGCCTTAAGTGTCATCCCATAATAGCCTGTACAGTCTTTCTTTAAATGAAAAATTCCATAAAAGCAGAAAGTGTTGTCCCTTATTAGCCTGTGCAGACTGCACAGGCTTATCTGGGATGAAACTTTATCCACATGCATTAAGTCCAGTTTTCCCAGACCTCTGCTCATTTTGATTAGGTCCATTTGGTTAATGAAATCATCTGCTAAGCTGCTTGAGTCTACTATAGTCTTGTATAGCCATGCTGTACAAGGTCCTTCTTATATTACCATGTCTGATTTATTATTTGTCAAGGTCACATTTAAAGGTTAAAAAAGTATACAAAATACCAGGACAGTGATAATTATGTCATATTTAGGTGTGTGTTTATACAAAACAACACAACTTTTATTCTTCATAAAATATTCACAATGTCATATCATATCTTGTGTTTTTACTTCTTAGAATTGCCAATTATCTTATGTTTTTTTGTTGTTGTTTTTTTTCGAAGTAAATAAATCTGCAGTGTTAGTAACATGAACTGTTCTTTGCAATCTAAATAATGTTAAATTGTTAACTTGTTGCCCAAAGATTTTCTTAGCAATGCAAATCAATTTGGAATGGTGGCCACATGATGTTCTTAGCAATGTAAATCAAAGTGAAATGTTGGTCTCATGATGTAAATCCATGTAAAATGTTGGCCACATAATGTTCTTTGCAATGTTAACCAGTGTGAAATGATTTACACATCATGTTCTAAGCAATGTTAATCAATGTGAAATGGTGTCATCATGATGTTCTTAGCAATGGTGTGCAATGGTGGTCACATTGTGTTCTGAGCAAGGTAGATTAATGTGCAATGGTGGTCACATTGTGTTCTGAGCAATGTAGATTAATGTGTTCTGAGCAATGTAGATTAATGTGCAATGGTGTTCACATTGTGTTCTGAGAAATCTAGATTTATGTGCTCTGAGCAATGTAGATTAATGTGCAATGGTGGTCACATTGTGTTCTGAGCCATGTAGATTAATGTGCAATGGTGGACACATTGTGTTTGGAGCAATTTAGATTAATGTGCAATGGTGGTCACATTGTGTTGTGAGCAATGTAGATTAATGTGCAATGGTGGACACATTGTGTTCTGAGCCATGTAGATTAATGTGCAATGGTGGTCACATTGTGTTATGAGCCATGTAGATTAATGTGCAATGGTGGTCACATTGTGATCTGAGCAATGTATATTAATGTGCAATGGTGGTCACATTGTGTTCTGAGCAATCAAGATGAATGTGATCTGAGCAATGTATATTAATGTGCAATGGTGGTCACATTGTGTTCCGAGCAATCTAGATGGATGTGTTCTGAGCAATGCAGATTAATGTGCAATGGTGGTCACATTGTGCTGTGAGCAATCTAGATGAATGTGTTCTGAGCAATGTAGATTAATGTGCAATGGTGGTCACATTGTGTTTTGAGCAATGTAGATTAATGTTCAACGGTGGTCACATTGTGTTCTTAGCAATCTGGATTAATGTGCATTTGTGGTAACATTGTGTTCTGAGCAATATAGATTAATGTACAATGGTGGTCACATTGTTTTCTAAGCAATGTATATTAATATGCAATGGTTGTCACATCGTGTTCTGTGGAATGAAGACTAATGTGCAATGGTGGTCACATTGTGTTCTGAGCAATGTATATTAATATGAAATGGTGGTCACATCGTGTTCTGTGGAATGCAGATTAATGTGCAATGGTGGTCACATTGTGATCTGAGCAATTTATATTAATATGCAATGGTGGTCACATCATGTTCTGTGGAATGAAGATTAATGTGCAATGGTGGTAACATTGTGTCATGAACAATGAAGATTAATGTGGACTGGTGGTCATATTGTGTTCTGTGCAATGTAGATTTATGTGCAATCATGGTAACATTGTGTTCTATGCAATTAAGATTAATGTGCAATGGTGGCCATATTGTGTTATCAACAATTAAGATTAATGTGCAATGGTGGCCACATTGTGTTATTAACAATGTAGATAAATGTGAAATGCTGGCCACATTGTGTTATTAACAATGTAGATTAATGTGCAATCATTGTCACATTGTGTTCTGAGCAATTAAGATTAATGTGCACTGGTGGTCACATTGTGTTCTGTGCAATAAAGATTAATGTGCAATGGTGGCCACATTGTGTTATTAACAATGTAGATTAATGTTCAATCCTGGCCACATTGTGTTATTAACAATGTAGATTAACGTACTATGGTCGCCACATTGTGTTATGAACCATCTAGATTAATGTGCAATGGTGGCCACATTGTGTTATTAACAATGTAGATTAACGTACAATGGTGGCCACATTGTGTTATCAACAATTTAGATTAATGTGCAATGGTGGTCACATTGTGTTATTAACAATGTAGGTTAATGTACAATGGTGGCCACATTGTGTTATTAACAATGAAGATTAATGTGCAATGGTGGCCACATTGTGTTATGACCAATGTAGACCAATGTACAATGGTGGCCACATTGTGTTATTAACAATGTAGATTAATGTACAATGGTGGCCACATTGTGTTATTAACAATGTAGATTAATGTGCAATGGTGGCCACATTGTGTTATTAACAATGTAGATTAATGTACAATGGTGGCCACATTGTGTTATTAACAATGTAGATTAATGTGCAATCCTGGCCACATTGTGTCATTAACAATGTAGACTAACGTACAATGGTGGCCACATTGTGTTATTTACAATGCAGATTAATGTGCAAGGGTTGCCACATTGTGTTATTAACAATCTAGATTAATGTGCAATCATGGTCACATTGTGTTCTAAGCAATGTAGATTAATCTGCAATGGTGGTGCCATTGTGGTCTGAGCAATGTGGATTAATGTGCAATGGTGGCGACATTGTGTTCTGAGCAAAGTAGATTAATGTTGAATGGTGGTTACATCGTGTTCAGAACAATCTAGATTAATTCGCAATGGTGGTCACATTGTGTCATGAACAATGTAGATTAATGTGGAATGGTGGTCATATTGTGTTCTGAGCAATGTAGATTAATGGGCAATGGTGGTCACATTGTGTCGTGAACAATGTAGATTAATATGGAATGGTGGTCATATTGTGTTCTGAGCAATGTAGATTAATGTGCAATGGTGGTCACATTGTGTTCTGAGCAATGCAGAATAATGTACACTAGTTGTCACATTGTGTTCTGAGCAAGGTACATTAATGCTAAATGGTGGCCGCATTGTATTCTGAGAAATGCAAATGTCACATTCAGTTTTTAAGGTAAAAAAACATAACTTTTCCAGCAAAACAGTATTGTTATAATTAAGGGCCAAATCTTAATTAAGAAGAATTTGGATTTTTTTAAATGGGGTAATTTAATACATGACATAAATTTGGTTCATGTGGAGGCAGGGTTGATTCTGGTTAGTCCCCTTCTCTGGGGTGTCGGTTTTTAGATGAACCAACCAGGTGCTGTTTATGAAAACCCTCGACCCTACTGATGTTTATTTAATGGCTGGGAGAGCCAGATTATCTGAGAAATAAACAGGGCAGGGAGATTTGGGGCAGATACTGAAGTATCTGGTGATACATGCTTTGTTTTTGCAAAGGACTTACTAATGAGAAATAAATGTTCATTGGTTAAAATAAATACACACAGGTGTCCATCAATTAAGAGAATTCCAGTTGTCTTAGACCTTTGAATTCTGGGAAGGGAGAGTATGGAAGAGGGGCAGGCACAGTTGTAGGGTATTAAGAGGGTGCCGGCAATTAAAATCTTGCAGCGTTTCATGTGTTTTTTGTCTTTGAACATGTAAACATCAAAGTGTTTGCGGTGCTAACAGAGGTCTATGACAAGGCATGTTTTAATTAAGGCATGTTAGTACAAGGGCATCTGGGAGGGTACTAGGTGGGTTGTATATTAGGTTGTATGTACACTTCTGTCATCAGCAACAAAGCATTGAGGGATGTTGAGTAGTGTGAAGTATGCTTTGAAATACATGTGCTGATTAGAAAAATAATGTTTTGGAAAGTAGGTTTCGACTTTTTCAAGGTTGGTTGGTCTTTTGAAGTTTTTAATTACCTTTTTAATACACAATTATTGGAAGCACCTGTTATTTGAATTGTGCGCCAAAATCTTGAATTGGATTTGAATGTTGTCAATATATTTTAATGTTTACTTTCTTTGTTGTTTGATATTGTTTTCCTATAGTACCAGTATTATATAACTAATTGAGTGTAATTCATGTTATAAAATTTTGATTATTATACCCCCACAAACGAAGTTTAGGGGGGTATATAGGAGTCGGAGCTTGTCTGTCTGTCTGTTGGTCTGTCTGTTGGTCGGTCCATATTAAGTTTCCGCTCTCTAATTCAAGTAGTTTTCATCCGATCTTCACCAAACTTGGTCAGAAGTTGTATCTAGATGATGTCTAGGGCAAGTTCGAATATGGGTCATGTGATGTCAAAAACTATGTCACGGGGTCACTTAGTGCATTTTAAATTTTTGTGAAGACAACATGCAAAACATTCTGAGTCAATGCGGCATGTGGGGGTATTCGTCACGTGTGACAAAGCTCTAGTTCATTTAATTTTCACATATGCAGTTATGACTTTAGTTTACAAGTACCTTATTACAAATAACAAACCTTAAAGTTATAAGTATATATTAAGTACCTAAAACTTTAACAATTCAAGTCAAAGTCAAACAGAATTTGGGGACAAGCTTGTTGTTTCTTCATTGGTGTCAAATCCCTTATATACAACAATGAAAACATGTGTTCATGTGAATTGTTATACATATTAATATCTGCCCGAAATATTCTTTTGTATGTTTGTCATTATTAATGCAAGTTAAGCATGATAAACCATTAATTTGTATGCTTGCACATATGTTCACAATTGTATACTATTATTTCATTAATCAAATCTACTGTTTTGCTGATATGTAGCCATAAAACAAGCAAATTATTACGCTCACTTAACATCGCATAATTGCATATTATTTTGCGTCAAGGTATTGCAACTGTATGCAACATGATAAATTTCTAACCACTGTTGCATAAATATAATCTGCATAACTTGTAATGTTTTAGTTATTGTTTTCTCATAAATAATAAACACTTCTGAGAAATGTTAATGAACTTTTCTCAACACCCTGTTGTTTAAGTGAAATTGCTGTCTTGAAATACTGCAGAAGAAAATTGAATAAATAAAACAATATGTGGAGCTAGAGAAAACAAACAAAGGATGCTGTAACAGAACAGTACAATTTTGGCAGGTTTTCTGAATGAGACCTGTGCTTAACTCCGAACCGAATTTTGAAGGCCTTTGCAAACAGTTTAGATCCAGATGAAACGCCACAGAACGTGGCGTCTCATTAGGATCCAAACTGTTTGCTATTCTGAAAGGATTCTTTGAAAAAAAAATCGAAGAAAATGCTAATTTTAGAAATTCAGCAGACGACATTTTAGCAGACGACAAATTTCCCAGCATGCAAAGGGTTGACTTAAGTTGTACTTAAGGGAAAATTTCAGTTCANTGCACAGGCTAATCTGGGATGACACTTTACGCACAAGCATTTTGCCCAGTTTTCTCAGAACACGACACATATTACTTGACATAGTTATATTTACTTCTTTAAAACATTCAAATTTTAAAATACCTAAAAACATCATAGCCAGAGACTTAAGGAATTTCATACATTTAAGGAATTTCCTTAGAATTTCCCCAATAGGCTGTGTGAATACAGGCCCTTTTCAATGGAATTGTTAACCCTTAACCACTCAGCTTCGCACTTTGATGCATTCGTAGTTCATAAGAAAATGAAATTAAATTAAAGACCTTTCTTAATAGATTCAAGTTTTAAAGGCTTCATTTTAAACCTTAAGATACTGATGAACAGCAAACAGCATAAAACTTGAACAGCCTGCAGGTTACTCGCAGGCTGTTCTGGTTTTATGCTGGTCAAATACAGCCATTTTCAATTTGCTTTTGAGTGGGGAAGGGTTTATCTCAACAGAATTAATGACAAAGTTTTATATTAATTGCACAAAATTTCGAGGATTGACGAGACTTCTGAATTTAAATTAGTCCCAACTTTTTGGACATTCTTATGTATAATAAAATTTTTAAATCATAACTACTATATAGTGATATTTTATTAATTTATATGACTGCTTGTATTAAAGCCATGCTCTGGGAAAAGGGGGTTTGATGCATATGCGGAAAGTGTCGTCCCAGATAAGCCTGTGCAGTCTGCACAGGCTAATCAGTGACTAAACTTTCCCCTTTTACTGTATTTTTCATTTGAAAGAAGGATCTTCTTGACGAAAATCCAGTTTAGGCGGAAAGTGTCGTCCCTGATTAGCCTGTGCAAACTGCACAGGCTAATCTGAGATGACACTTTACACGCATGCATTAACCCTTTGAGCGCTGGAACCGGATTTTGAAGGCCTTTGCAAACAGTTTGGATCAAGATGAGACGCCACAAAACGTGGCGTCTCATCAGGATCCAAACTGTTTGCTATTCTGATAGTATTCTTTGAAAAAAATCCAAGAAAATNGGTTACTCGCAGGCTGTTCTGGTTTTATGCTGGTCGAATACAGCCATTTTCAATTTGCTTTTGAGTGGGGAAGGGTTTATCTCAACAGAATTAATGACAAAGTTTTATATTAATTGCACATAATATCGAGGATTGACGAGACTTCTGAATTTAAATTAGTCCCAACTTTTTGGACATTCTTATGTATAATTAAAATTATAAATCATAACTACTATATTGTGATATTTTATTAATTTATATGACTGCTTGTATTTAAGCCATGCTCTGGGAAAAGGGGGTTTGATGCATATGCTGAAAGTGTCGTCCCAGATAAGCCTGTGCAGTCTGCACAGGCTAATCAGTGACGAAACTTTCCCCTTTTACTGTATTTTTCATTTGAAAGAAGGATCTTCTTGACAAAAATCCGGTTTAGGCGGAAAGTGTCATCCCTGATTAGCCTGTGCAAACTGCACAGGCTAATCTGAGATGACACTTTACACACATGCATTTAACCCCATTTTGTCAGCGCACGGCTTGGAATTCTGTCTGCAGAGACATTGCCAAGAAAGACAACTCCATATTTACATGACAGTATTTTCCCTGGAAGAGTACATGCTCTTGAATAAAGATGCATTCTATGATAGGTACTGAATGGAGACTGACATGTAAATGTGTAAATGAAATATTTAGAATTATTTTGTCCATTTGCAAAATACATTAAATAATATATTTAATAAATGTGTGCAAAAATTTAACTAAATTATGTAATGTATTTACAATTTTATGATTAAATTATAATCACACACTATCATTCATATGTGATATTATTCACGGGACGGGAATTTAGGAACATCCAATTCATGAGGTATAGTGTCAGTGTGTCTCTAAATTTTACACTGTATTTTGGGACAAATTATTATATCCCCACAAAAAAAGTTTAGGGGGTATATAGGAGTGAGCTGTCGGTCTGTCGGTCCGTCCGTATTGGTTGTCCGCTCTCTAACTCAAGTTGTTTTCATCCGATCTTCACCAAACTTGGTCAGAAGTTGTATCAAGATGATGTCTAGGTCAAGTCTGAATATGGGTCATGCCGGGTCAAAAAGTAGGTCACAGGGTCACTTAGTGCGTTTTTACATGCAAAATATTCTGTGTCAATGTGGAATGTGGGGGTATTCGTCACCTCAGTGACAAAGCTCTAGTTTTGTTATTATATATAAAAAATACAAATTTGTAAGGGTCCCAAAATTTAGAGTACTTATGGTATTTTGGCAGGATGTCTGTAAGAAAAGATTTCTGCAAACACAATTCTTCAAAAGTTAAATTCATTGAAAACAGCCTTGTATATGTTTGTATTATTTTTCAGTTTTGTTTATTTAATGCAATTTTCTTTCTAATTGCAGGTAAGTTGTTCAAAATTTCAAGTGACAGTAGAAATTCAGAGGTAAGTGGACTTCCTATTGTGGCGGCATCATTTCATGTCAGTCTGAAATGTTGATAGTCATTTATGGGAAAACTTACCAACACACTGAATGACAAATGTCATGGTACCAAACTCAAGTGGGATTGGTGATTAGTGTGGTGGCTCTGTAAGCTCTGGAGAGCACTCGCCCTGTAAGCAAGATGTCCCGGGATCGAGTCCTGGACTGGCACCACACTTTTCACCACACGGCAACACAAATACGTTGTAAATTGTGTCATATTTACACCCTACCTCGTCGTTTCTCAACAAGTGTGCAAACTTAGCCCTTTGAGCGCTGGAACCGGATTTTGAAGGCCTTTGCAACCAGTTTGGATCCAGATGAGACGCCACAAAACGTGGCGTCTCATCAGGATCCAAACTGTTTGCTTTTCTGATAGTATTCTTTGGAAAAAAATCGAAGAAAATGCTAATTTTAGAAATTCAGCAGACGACATTTTAGCAGACGACAAATTATCCAGCATCCAAAGGGTTAGAGCAATAATGTGATGTGTTGTCCTGGAATTTTATGATTTAGAACATTTTTATTTTGTTGTTGTTTAAGTGTGTTTGTGATTTTGAATTATTCTTTTTTTGTTTTAAAGAGGAGCCCCTTGCATGAAATGAATTACATAAAGTTGTTCTTTGTGGTTAAGTAAATTGTATCCCATATTCAAAGAAAGTGGCATATAGCAGTTGCACTGTCTGTCTGTGCATCTGCATGTCCGTATAAGGTCTTTGGATATCAGTCCTAAAACTCCTGTCTCAACCATAACTTGCCATAAATTGATGAACAAAAGAATGCATATATGCTGTATAAACTATATATAATTAACATTATGTGCATCTCACGTAACTAATTTTTGTGTCCAGTGCAATATGGCAGGGGCATCTATGTCCAGTTCTAGTCGTAAATTTTAAATCTGTAAGAATGACTACTGACTGGGGATTAAACACCACTGTTGCAGCTAGCATTTGATTTATTCACTTCCATGAGTTATTAGTAACACATTATTAAATATCTGACTAGTTTCTGGTAAAAATGAAACATTTGTCATTTCAATTGTTCTTAATTCTCGTACTGGAATTCATTTTAATTGCCTATTACAGGCAATTTATAAGCTATCATGGGAAAAATATGTGGTAATATTTCATCTTTTTTGGACATTCCAATCACACACCAGTGACTAGCTAGCCACTGCCTATGATTGTTTTCACTATTTAGTCTGATTTATAGCCGTGAAAAGTGATTTGCTAATAGTTCTGTGATGATAATATTTTTCCGCCGCGGTTGAGTGGGTGAATCAGCTATTCATGACTCCTTTATTAAATGCGAGGTCCTAAAATCACAGGGTTAATTTGGTCTTTATTGATTTGAAGGGATTATAAACACGATCCAAGCACCAGTGTGACAGCTCTTAAGAAGCCTGTAAGATACTTGTTGAGCAGGAAAATTGCAGGGGACAGATGAATCATGCGGTATCACAGGAGGAAATGATACGATTTCATGGGTTGTTAGGGATTGTGGGGGAAATTTCCACTTTCATGTCTACTTGCGAGTTCCGGAGATTAATGTCCTTAAAAGCATTGGAACATGTGGTTGTTTCCAATGATCGATTTATGGCTTATAATTCAATTGTTTTTCGGGAATACATTCTCAAGAAATTACAGTTAAACACTAGTATTCCTTCAGATATGAAACCTGTGTGGAAAAAAAGGTTGATAAAGATTTACTTCAATAAAAAAAGAGAGATATACTTTTTTGGTTTTAATTATATTCAGTTTCAACTATTTTGCATTATATAATAATATATGGTATTATATAGTTTGGCTGAAGAAAATAACTTTTTTTTTGTACTGATATATTTTGAACAAGCTTCTGTTGTTTTAATCTGTTAAAAGGAACAATTTCTTTTGAGTTTTTTACTTTCTCTGAAAAAAATTACACAAAAATGGCTTGTTTAAATACAAAGAAGTCACACTTTGTAAGATAACCACTTGTTTTAACGGAAATTTCAGTCTATTCAACACAATTGGATGAGATTAAATCTTATTTCACAATTGTTCTTTTTGATCTGGGTTTATTTCTAATCTAGGTAATAAAGTGGGTAATTGTTGAAACATACATTTCAAGAGTGCATTTCTTAGATAATGACGGAGATATTGAGATATCAGAGACCCTGGTGATTGTTCTGATTGCAGCCATTGGATGGTGTTCTCCAGTTTGGGAGGAGTGATGTTCCCATTGTGATGTTTGATAGTTACAGATACTCAGATCACAGACTCCCGTCTGCTACAACACAGTTCCATTAGCGTAGATTTATTTTGTCTGTTTTATTTGCTAAGCACTTGTTTGAAAATATTTTACAATTGAAAATCTGATAATTGTGCACCTCATATTTATTTAGAGAAACACTTTTTTTATAAGCTATTTTTAGCTCCACTGGCCAGAGGCCAGCGGGGCCTATGTCATGGTCCTGTGTCCGTCCTGTGTGCGCGCGTGCGTCCGTGCGTGCGTTAACTTTTTCTTTAAACATCTTCTTCTCCTAAACTACTGGTTCAATTCTGATGAAATTTCTCAGGATTGTTCCTGGGGTAAACCTCTTTCAAATTGTGAAAACTTTACAAAATTTAATCTTCTTGTCCATAACCATTGGGCATAGGGCTACCAAATTTGGTATGTAGAGACATCTAATAGTCCTCTACCAAATTTCTTCAAATTATGCCCCTGGGGTCAAATTTGACCCTTCCCCGGGGGTCACAAAAATGAACATAAGCTTATATAAAGCCTATTTTGTGCAAACTTTAAAAATCTTCTTGTCCATAACCGTAGGGCCTAGGGCTACCAAATTCTGTATGTAGTGACATCTAATACTTCTCTACTTAGTTTGTACAAATTATGCCCCTGGGGTCAAATTTGACCCTGCCCCAGGGGTCACAAAAATGAACATAAGCTTAAATAAGGCCTTTTTTGTGCAAACTTTAAAAATCTTCTTGTCCATAACCGTATGGCATAGGGCTACCAAATTTGGTATGTAGTGACATCTAATAGTCCTCTACCAAGTTTGTT
>VMBQ01004021.1:0-26604 GCA_007657795.1 Dreissena rostriformis
TACTAATAATTTAAAATGCCACAAAATAACCGACACATTGTAGATGGATAATACTCTGTTTTATACGCCAAGTACGCAATTTAAAGTATTCCTCCAATATGTTGTTAACATTGATTATTTAGATTTGGTCCACAAATAATGCTATTTATAGGCTGTTTTTGTCTTATTGTTACATTTATAGAAAACGTATCATTCTATAACTTGTGGTGCAAAAGGTGCGTCTATGAATTTTTTTGGAAATATAAAAAATGATTTAATGTTGAAAGATACTTCTCATATTGGTGTATTGGGAACAGAATAGTGTAGCAGTTTCATAACGTATTATGAACAACATGGAACAGCTTATACTAAATCCACAGTATTCTTACCACAGCCTTTGTTTAAGCCGGCGGGCTTGTACGGCAGGTAACATTCCGTACATTTGATGCCGTCAGGGCTGCCGCCACATTGGTACATTCCGGGCTTGCAGTGGGTGATACCGGGATTCGGATTCGAGCAACCTTGAATGATTGAGGATTTAATCCAAACATCAATACACTTTATCCCAAAACAACAACCTAGAATTCATGAATGTTTATTTATAGTGTCATGGGAAACTTGTTTCTGTGATCTTGCAAATGAATGCTATTAAAGACAATGTTTTATACTTATTATCATCGGAAGTTCAAATTGTGGCATAGTTGTCTTGCTGCAAAAAAACACGATCGAGCCAAAACGGAGGACTAGCAGAGGGGGGCTAAGATGATCAGATAAGTTCGCAACTGAACATTCATATAAAGTAGTGTAGGGACACGCGTTAACAAGCTTAAGAATAACGATTCAAGAAACAAATAATCTAACAAGGATATTTTTGTGTGACCAAGCTTATGCCACATGTTACTTTATAACATAAAACGTTCGTTCGTTTGTTTGTTCGTGGTTTGTTTGTTACTTTCAACAAATTATTCATACGTTATTTTGTATTCCTTTGAAATCAATCTGCAAATATTGTTGCATGGCATTTTAAAATGTGTGGATACTGTGAACTAGCTTGAAAACATTTAGTACGTGTGCTCCAAAATAACGTTAATAACGTGATCGGTACAATATACCCAGCCAAAGCAACTATAAGACAACAAGAATAGCAACAAGTATACCACTGGGAAAATAACGTATTACATTGTTACGGTTAATATGTTTGACAAATGTGTGATCTATGTCACTGATAATCGCCGAAACAAACATGAATTTTAACTAGTGTAACAGAGAGAATATATATATTTAACATAGAAGTATTACATCAACGCCTGACACAATTGCTGTATTACATGTAAGAGCCTCTGCGAACGTTACTGATCGAAAGGTATCGAAGAGTCAATAAGTTTAGAATTAAGCATGCCCTTAGATTTATATGACCGAAAGACGAAAACAATTCACTTTAGCCTTATTGACAGACAATCTTACATTAATATTGAAGGTAACTCTTGTGCGTTTAGATATTCAACTTTTTCTTTGAAAATACCCATTACGTGATTTTTGTAAATGACGTCGCCATTGTCAAATGCCATGACACTCACAGTCATTTCATTCCATAAAAATACATTCGTTAGTGATTGTGCCTAAATCAAACTTAAAAAAAAACATGAAGTCATTTAATACAAATATATTGCAATTACAGAGAGTTGTATATCCTATATTTATGCGATTTGCACTTGTACTATTTTACAAATGTAATCATCCATTCACAAAACAAATGAAAACTAAAATAAAAAAATAAATTTATGAAAGCGATTTTTCATTTCTAAACATTTTGTAAACACAAAATATGTTTTAGCTTACTTTCACAACAACGTCCCGTCCTCCAAGCGCTGCAACGACAGCCGCCGTTGTACAAGTTTCCGTAGAAGCAAAACGAGTTACACGACTCGGTCTCTGTCCCGAAAAGAAAACAGTTACGCGTTTTCTCACCACCTCCGCAATCTCTATTACACGAACTCCACGAGGCCCAGGATACACAGGCTGACGCTGTAAGAAATCAAAGTACTGAAAGTACTGGTGGGGCGAATTTGCTCAAACACTATACACCGTGATGCCAACCAATCACCTTTGTTGAATGAAACAGATGAAATTAAGGAAGGTTGACAGGCTGTCAAAACAGAATTTCAGTTTTTCACAGCTAGATAGTTCACTTAAATATACAGGGGTTTTCCTGGCCACTTTGGAAAAAAAAGGAATCTGGTTAAATAGGGAATTTTTTATCGACAAAGTGGACTGACAAAGTGAACCGAATAGGGATTTTTATCAAAAAATGTTGGCACATCAAACCTTTATTTTGAATAAACAGCATTTGTTTTAACTTGAATTAACAGTTTTTTTTACATAAAAACATTATTATGTTTAACACATTATTTGTTTATTATAATTAATGAAAATAACTATTAACTCGCCTGTTTATTTATCAATTTACGTTAAAATACTGCATTACAGTTTAATATCTAAGTTAACTTTTGCTAAATAATCACATCATTTTATCTAAGTAAATTTGAATGGCATATAACAATGTGAAGTCCATAACGCCTATCCGAATTTTATTACATGCATGGCGTATAATTAGCTGCTGTGAAAGTGACAACCACAACATATATTGTGTGTAAGGAAACAGTTCAAAACTGGCATGAAAAACACGCTCGAATTGTCATATCAAAACTTTGTAGCGCAGAGAACATTGAGATGTTTACTTCGACAGTACAGCATGTAGCGCGTGGTAATAAAACTTTGTCGCCCATATCGCGAACGCAGTTGATTTCTTAAAACGAAAGAACATAAATGCGCTGTATCGGTTAAGTGTAGATAGTTCAGTATTGAACCGATATTTCGTCGCTGTATACACCTTCCATGAGGACTGCATGTACCTCGGATGCTAATGCCACAGTGAAAAGACGTTGCCATGGATGGAACGCGCGCTGTTAGCTGATGATGCCAAACTGTAACAATCCAAGGGTGTTTGTCGCACAACGAGTGAGTGTACCATGCGATCGGAGCTATTTTGTTTGCGAATGCAGAATCTGGATGCAAAATAAGTTAATTGCAGTAACGGACTTTTTTCTTTTATGTACACGTATATTATGTTACCTATGGGGCGAATTGCAGAAGGCAATCGCCCAAATAAAAACTGTCCGGAATTTGTACACAGGGTGTAGACAAAACTTTCAGTTTTCAGCAAAATAGAATCCATGAAACAACTATGTAGAAATCCTACGTTACACATACATAAATTAAATAATTCACACTGTTTTGTAAGGCATATATCAAGACACAGCTACTTCGATTTAATACATTTTTGAAAGTTTAGCAGCAACTGATTTTCTGTTTATATTATTCAGAAACTGTTTTTTGTTTATTGCATAACAAATAGAGATCGAATGAAGTTTGTAAAAACTGTTTTGGAATTTAAGGGTTTAAGGGTATTTTAAAGGTAAAAACAATGTTAGAATTAAACTCTGTTATATAAACTTAAATAGTTCCGAAGCTATAAATTAGCGAAACTTTGTAAGAGTTCAGGCCAAGGCCGACGATTTTATTAAATAAGTATATAGCTGCCTTTGACTAAAACGTTTTCGTTTTTTATATATCTAGTTTAAGTATCATGATTAAATGTTACATAAAAATGTATTGGCTGAAATTAATGTTGTGATTTTAACCTAAATAGTTCTGAACATATTTATTAGCGAAACTTTTTAATGAGATAGACTTTTAAAAAATTAATATCTGCCTATGCCGAAATCTTTATTGTGTATACATTTATCTTATTAAAGTATAATGTTTAATGTTATACACACACATATAACCTGCACTGAAATGTGTGTTCTCAAGCTCAACTTAAACATTTCCGGTGGTCCCCATATTGCGTATTTTGCATATATATATAGTTTTTTTTAAAGAATCTCAATAAAGTCTATATTTTAAGATAAAAAGCATACAACATGAAACAAAAACAAAGTGAGGGTACAATTTCTACTTAGGCCCAATCAAATTAACCAAGATAATGAATGGTCTTTAACCAACATCTGTGGCAGAGGCACGAACGCTTTCTCATGTTAATATTATGTAAAGCACTGTCACTAACGAAAATGTCGACTTAGACACGGGTTTTGTCGATTACAGAAGAACAAAAGGAATGTTTGTAACCGATAAAGATTATATACGGATTAGTTATGCAAGATGAATTTGTTTTGTTCTTTTTATTGGTATTTCTAGACATTGATTTGCGTTTCAAAACAAGAGTAGTAGGCTACGCTTCATTAATTGTCGAGAGGGCGTCCAGCTCAAATTACCTGTCCTCAATGTATAAGCTTTTATTTGTGTCCTTCATGCATTTGTATAAAACATAAACAAAGTGTAAGTTTTGTTGTTGTCTTAAGTTTACAAACTATATAATGCATTTTAAATTGTTTAATTTATGTGCGGTGCAATATAATAAATAACAACCACCACAACGAGCCTCATGTCCGTTTAGTGACCTCCCAGTAACCACTTAAACATAAGAAATAGAAAACAAGACGGAGGACCATCCGGCCTTTTAGCGAACTCCCAGTAACCCCTTCCGGTCTTGTAGTTACCTCCCAGTAACCCCTCAAACATATAACCGATCTCAGTCTTCTTCTTCGATCCACTTCACGTTTCACATGATACTGGTTGGTCAATAAAAGACCGGAAGTCTTGTTTTACTATTTCTTAAGTGGCTTACTGTTATGGACAGGTATTCATGTATGCTATATACTAGTTTAAAAACAACGTGTTTTCACATACGCGATTTGATTGTTGTCTATGTGTGCGCGTTTCGGCGTATCTGTCTACGATAGGCTTTGGCTTAGATTTTTGCGATAAAGATATGCAGCAGGATTTGTGGCCTACATACCCAGCTAAAAACACATCCCGCTTTATTACAACACAATTTGTGAATGTCAGATTGCATTCCTGTGTCGTTACCTTTTATCCATTTGCCTTAAATAAAATTATGATATTATGTTTGATTCCTTTTAGAACGTATCTACTTTTTCACGAAACCGCAGTTAGCTCACTGTCTTTCGGATACAACGTATCGATCTGGAATCTGATTTTATAGATTAACGCTTTCCGTCTGCTTATCTGTTACTGGTTGGCAAATACAGTTTAATTTGCTGTGAAAATACGATTGTGAAAAGAGTTGGGTTGTTATAAAGTCATACACTTAAACGCAATGACGTTGTAAGTTTACACAATCTTAACGAATAGTTATTATATTGACATAAAGTCTTCTGTTACTGATAAAATCAATTGTAATTCATACTGTAAAGTCTGATTGTAAGTCTACCAAATTATTATCTATTTGAAGTACCAAATGCAAAATACGCATTTTCTTTGGTAGAACCAGATACAAGCTTTATTATTGTAATTATCACGTTCCAAGCTGTATCCCACAACCTTTGCTGCACTGCTGATTATACATTTGCTTTAAATATCTTCGCCCGAAAAAGAAATACCAAATTTTGACTCGTGAACAAGACAAGCAAAAGAAATGCATGTAAGGTTCAAATCCTGGAATATTTTTGATAACCAACTCTCTTGTGAACATAATTGCTATATATTATCAATATTCAGTATTATATGCTCATTAATTAATAATATTTTCTGTTATAGACTTATGTCAAATAACTCATGCGTAGGAGTAGTTTAATACGTATCAATAGCTTTTTTGATATTCGTAGCATAAATACATAAATCTACTCGTTAACCCGGTATGTTAAATTTTATTTAATAAATGTAACTCTTAAAGTGAATATTAAATGTCATGCTGTACATTCTTACTGGTATATAGAGACATATTGACTAAATAAATTATGCACACTCTATAAATGGTATTTACATTTTATTTGATGTGTTAGCGGTATAATTTGGAAAATGTTGACGTTGTTTATTGATGTTAATATTTGTTTATCATCAATTAAAACTTAAAACTTAACAATCTCAACATTCTTTATAACGTATTCATATTGATTTTTATCTTTCAGGAAAGCCATTAATAAACCACACAAACCCTTGTTGAAGCGCATTAAGATTATTACTACTGTGTTTCCGTGTCCTTACGATATCAGTGTTTACGGAAGTTTAGTCTTTGTGAGATGATTAATTGCCATCGCTTATCATTGAGTAAACATTGAATGATCACGTCTTAAACATCACAGAAAACAATAAATAATAAAGAAAACACAACGGTTTTGAGAGTGTCGGTAGTATGAAATGTGTGTGTATTCGGTTTCGAGAAAGTCGTTATTGAAGCAGATGGTACATGTTCTGTAACAATGTAAGAACGCTGCATATATATTAAATATGCGACAGGGAGATGAAGCGATTGACCTCTCAATTTATGTGTACGAAACATTCTTAAATGTAGAGCAGAAATACAGTATTGAGTCATTAGTAGTGCATTCACTTAGTTTAAAGTGAGTATAAACAATACAAACAATAAAAGCCTATGAAATGCAATAACACATAATATTAATTTGTATCTCTCACAATAAGGAATTTTTTAACGGAAATGTCGTGCACACGGGAGTAGGTATTGGCAAAGTATTTCAATATTTTCACGTATGTTCCATTGTGACTTTTGTAATGTTTATGCATATGCAAATAAGTCACTGTTTCTTGTTATCACAGCATCAATGTTGATTATTAATGAGTTTTCTTGCATGATATTGTTTGTTTTCCTTTTTGGTAACTTTATAACTTGGCCGCAGACGTCGGATAGGTTAAAACCCATTAAAATAACTAAGCATGAAGTGCACAATCTTAATTACATTGTGGAGAAACTTTTGAGATTAAAATTTCAGTTTATCGTTCTTTATGAAATATTAGTGTCTATGGATTTGTTTTAACCTTTATCTAAGGTGAAATCTTAACATTGCTAAAGGTGTTTGGTTGACGAAGTGATTTGTAACAAATATGATTTGGATGTAGATGTTAACAACAGTATTATCATAACAATTTATTTCGTAATAGTTCCTGCATCGCGGTACATATACAGACCTCAACATACATAACATATTTCAATCGTCTTATAATACTGTTCATACGAGAGGTGTGTTTTCTGCTAACAAATCAAATACCTCAACTATTACTATTTGCACTGGCAACATTTCTATAAGAAACTAATACCGATATGGATTTTAAACTGTTAATCGTGTGTAATGGCAGCTGATACAAACAATGAAGACGTTTTCTATTTAGAAACTCTAATGTGTTTATTTGCTCAAAACTGAAGTGGCGTAATTACATAATAGTTTTTACATATACAATTGTCGAATCTTGCGATCGTGTAGATATTTTTAAATAAGATTTACCAAAATCACTAATCCGTAACAGGAAGGTAATTTTTGTTTTGCATGCTTGATTTTTGTCTGTGCACATTTAGAACAAAATCGATTTGCGCCATTTTGCATGTGGTTTATCCGATCTTCATAAACATGTTCAATATTTGAATTCAGTACCCAACAGAGCGTTAATACACATCTCGCAATTAAAGTACCTCTAAGTTGTTTCTACTAAGATTTGAAATGTCAAGCTGATTTGCATTTAAACTAATGTGGGTTATGATTGTGTCTTATTGCGTAACATACTTGTCGCTGTCTATAACATGTAAATCATTTTAAATATCCCAATGAGGGTTAATACATTTGCAATTTGTTTGTTAAGGAACTGTTTGCAAAATCTTAAATAACTTTCATAAAACTGTTTATGTACTCCACATGCATGCATCGAAGTCATACGAAGATGTATGAAAACAAACACTACGAACACGCTTTTGTAAGCGATTTTAATGTCTTTTTAAGTTTGACTGGTAATGCGTATGTTTTTAAGGCATTTTGTAAATATGTATTTATATAACAACGTTTTGGTTGTTGGCTTACAGGTATATTCACATACATTGTAAATTGCTTGATACCCAGTTGCGGGATTACACGAACAAAGACCCGATTTTCTTTTTGTTCGAGATTGCATATCTTCAACTATTCCCGTATCCCAACAAATAATGTTGTATCTATTTCTTTCATACGGCTGTCGGAATATATTGTTTGCGTTTGTGTTTTACCGCGGAATGTACCCACATATTAAGTACTAGGGATCGTAACTTACAATTACAATAGCACAGATTGTTGTCTTTATGTTGTATTTTGCATGTATTCAATATTTAGAGATTTGGTCAGTGTTAAGTGAAAGATGATTATACACGTACGTTTGACTACATTTTCTATTCGTTATCTACTGTATGATACATACTATATCAACGATTTTAGTGTGGCTTGTTGACAGGAAATTGACCTTAACTTAAGTCTTATTCAATTAAAGTGTACAACAACCAGACAATTTAACGATAAATATGACAATGATATCTGTTTTCTGATTTTTTGAACATTCATTTAACGCGAGGTCTTATTCGATTCAATTGTTTAAACTGCATTTGCATATTACAATTGTAATACTTAGTTTAAACTGCCCTTCTCAGTCTTGTGGCTGCATTTAAAGTCATGACATGTCCATTCAATTTCTAAAAACGCTTTATATACCGATAGAATGATCCCTTATTAATTACCGAATAAACTTCATATTTGAATTTTATAAAAGACTAACGTAACAAGTGAATGATATGCAAATTTGCTGTAGAAACGGTATAATTATTAACATATATTTCGTTATTCTCAACAATATTTCTCTACCAAAATCTAGTGTTTTAAAAAGTGCCCAATTTATTTAACATTTAATCATTTTCCATATAAGAATGACCTTTAAGTGGTGATACAATTTATCTAATGCTAATATTACTTGAGTTGCACTGTGTTTATGTTGAAATAAAGACGGTTGTATAATTAATTATAATTAATTATTAAATCCAGAACAATTGCAACAGGTACAAATCACCTATACAAATGCTGGAGTTTTGATTGCATTATATGGGTGTATAAATTGTTCTTATAGACTATTAATTTAAAAACAATTGACAACTTATTACACTTAATGTGTACTTATCTAAAATATTTTAGATAAAAAAGATCATATCGCCAGTAAATTATAAGGTTTAAGATATTCGATAAGTTCGTCTTTTGACGAAATAAGATAAATGTACCTGTATATGACTATAAAGTAACATATATTTACCATTCATTGTTGATTTAGCCAGAATAAACACACACGTTAGTTTGTAAAGCCACATTTTCGCTCAATCTTTACGGTCCTGAAGATTCAAAAAGACTGGACGAGGAAGTTACCTCAGCCTAAATTGCGCAGTTACACGATCGTTTAAGTGTTTATGCTAGTTATGATAAGCTATCATTCACATGACTTTATAACAATGTATTTAAAAATGTGTGGGTAGTGCAAACTTGGTTATATTCAACTTAATACTTTTGGGTAAGCGAGGCGTTCGTAAACATGTTGTCATAAAATATGATGCCGCCGTTTTAGTGTCATCTACAACTAACTCGTCATATACACCTAATCGTTTTAATTACTTCCAATATAAATATGTTTTATGTATTATGAAAACTGGTTTCAACTCCAGCAATTGTCTATGGCCTTTCCAAAGCGGTAACATACCCCAATTTAAATAATTGTTTATGTCTTGTTGTATATGTTTGTTAAATTGTATATTCATTGTGATAAATTGCGTTTCATAGTTATCGCCATGTTTATATGTGACGATACGGAAGTTCGACAAGACGCGTTCAAACAATCAAGTAAATTCTTCTGAAAACGAGCATGAAACTCAACATTAAAGTGCCAAAAAGTTGATATATGGTAAATTACGCACGGAAAATATCAGCTTATTTCAAACAAACCTTTTTAACCTCAAAACGTCTTTTTTTTCTTAAGATGCAATATCCTTATTAAAAACTATAGTTTTATACTTAATTTCGCCCATTTAAGAACTTATATAATTTTATTTGTCAAAACCAACGTTAAGGGAATTCTGATTCATTTGAATAACATAGCGATTGCGTTATCCAAAGTTAGTAAACGTTTCGAAAGAAACAAAATAGAACGTTAATTTAGATCAATGTGGAATTGTCATGCGATACTTGGCATTTCGTTTTTAACAAATCATGATAAATATTTTCAATTGTATTCATAACTTCTATATAAAAATCGGCGAATATCATTTCAGAATTGTAGTTATATAAAACCCCACGGAACCTATACATATTCCACAACGGGGTCCTTAAAATACTCAATTCTAGGATTGTATACAATTGCAGTGCTGGACACCCAATAAATAACAAACTTGTACGAGTGAACATTCGTATTGGTGTAAACGAAACAGTGAACATGTATGTGAACTACAGCTTAGTTTTTTACTCTGTATGTTGTTGCAGTCTTTTATCTTAATTTTATGTATTTTGTATTGTTATAAATCTAGCCCAAACACAATATTATACAAAACACTTACTTTGCCGCCGTGTTTATGTTTATTTCATTATTTTGTGTGGTTTAAATATCATTTATATAAGACTTATTTAGAATAAATAATGCACTTTACGTTTATGACAGATGTTGGCGGATTTTAATATTTAATTTTATTGCGGAAGATTTATCACAGTAAATTTATCCTGATTTATATTAACTGATGTTATCATCTTATTTTAATAAATTTGTAAGTGCATGTGCTATTTATAGTTCATACTTATGCTATATAGATGTTGAAGCCGATGTATTAAGGCATGATAAACAACACTTTACAACACTTCACAAACTATGTTTATTATACAGATAAGTGTCTAAACAATTCCTTTATTTAATTGATATCCGAATATTTAAACTATAGCAGTTTTCGTTTCGGAAATTTCATGAAGTTATTTGAAAATATGAGACACGCAGGACAGAAACACAGTACTGTTTATATTAAGACAAAGCCTAGAAACGAATAAATATTATGCGACGCCTAAAACATACTCTCGATCGGAAAGCATTCATATATATTTTGTTCCAATGGTATGGCAAACCACATATTAAGTGTTGATTTTTATGTTGCTGAATTATAAGCTTCACTAAAAATGTTCATTTTCTTTAATAAAAATAAACGTACGATTTTGAATTGGATTTAACTAGTATATTTCGTTGAATAAAAGTTTAATTTTATTTTATCGAAGCATACGTGCAGTCACGTTTCGCGTAAACAACCAACATCTGGTCGCTCATTCTTCTCTCATGTACGACAGGCAACGAGTGGTAGGTGGGATTAAGTACGACGGCGGTGTGGGCAGGTAATCATCGATCTTCATTGAGCCCAACCCTTCATGCTGACAGTTATCGATGGCGTGTTTGGCGGGGTTCGGGACAAGAGGTCACGTAATTTTTCGTGATAAGGGAAATGCATAGATTGTCATTGAATACGCGCGGATAACATGACTGCGAAAGCGCGCTGCGCTACTTGTGCGCCTTGTGGGATATCACGTTGTCGGATTTGACCGACACGTTCTCGTCTCGGACAGACTCCATTCGGACAGAAGACATTGTTTCGTAGCCCGGATTAGTGTAATACGGCGGGGGCTGTGACAAGGTGTGTATGTAGTCCGGGTGGTCGTATGGCGGCGGGGATTTCGGTGGAGTGTACGGGGGCAGCATAACGTCATGTTGGCCAGAAATCGCATAAATGCCCTGACTGACACCGGTTCTAAGGTCAGGTGGTAGGCGTCGCGCATGCGCAGCGCTCGTTTCATTATTAAATCGCTGTCGTCGTTTGCAGACGAACACGACGGCCATAACGACTGCCACCAGTATCAGGGCACCCACCGAAACTCCAACTGAAAACAACGATTTGTTACCATCAATTGTAGTTATTACTGATTTCGACAGCTAGTAGAGCTTGCCAATATTAACATGACATTGATCTTTGCGCCTGATGTATTATATTAAGGTAACACTATACTAAATAAGTATATACTCAATCCTATACTTTCTACAAAGTCATCTTCATTTACTGGAAGATTATATTGATTAACTGGAAGACATGTTTTCAGTTAATGATACTCGTTTTGTTATCCTTTTCTCGACCTGTGTGCAGTGAACGCATTGATGTTCTCAATAAATCGCATGTTTAAAATTGGATAATACAGCGGGAATTTTGCGCTAATATGGGTAACAGTCAATTACAAAGTATAAGGAAAACAAACGTACACAAAAGTTAACTTTGATTTTTGATTTTCTTTCAAATGCTTTTAAAACTCGGCCTGAAACACTGTGACGATCATGATTAACCAAATACAAATCCGAGTAAGATATCAAAAAGATGGTTGTCTTAATGCAACAACAAATGTACAAAGAATCTACGGAACGCACTCACCAATTAGGAGCACATCGTTCCTCATGGAGCCGGACGGCGTTTCCCGCTGTCCCTGTGGGAGCTCCTCAAGAGGCATGTCTGAAATAGATCACTTCCGTAAAAGTACCGGATGCATATGGAATAAACCGTACGGGTACATCGATTGGTCTATTGACTAAATCATACATGTAACATGTGCATTCATGGATGAATTGAATAAATCGTACATGTAACGGTAGCATAGATTGGTCTATAATATGATATGGTATCAAAATTAAGGCGCATTGGTCGTCAGAGATCACGGTGATTTACTTGTAACATGCTTTCCTAACAGCATATTTACCAATCATCAATACACATACACAACAACACGGGTCTTTTAAACAGTACATTTGTCAATCTCATGTACCAACAAACCAACACCAAAACAAATGTATTGCTAATATTTCTAGATTTTTCGAATGTACCAACAGGCATCCGCTGGAATCATGTACCTTTCTAGCAGCAAATATCTCAATTATATGTACAAACAAACATAGGCGGTAAACACGTGTCTTAGTAAAAGCATATATTACCAACAAACATACACGGATAACATATATTTATACATATATATATCAATTCACAAATACAAACAAACATGCAGGGAAAATATATAGTAAAATATATGGTGGGTATAGCTGGAATATAACAGCAGTAACAGCAGAAAGCACACTTAAATCAATCAGAGTTTGTTCTCTGTCATCCAACGGTGAATAGGGAGGGGGAATCAAAAGGGTTTTCTCAATTGTAAACACGCAGGAAACAAATCTCTTTTAATAGCAAATGTCTCTATTATCAACATAACAATTCTACATTCAACATCAGAAAACAGCAAATTTATTAAGCATCGAAAAACCAGGAAAGACATGTCTTGCAAACAGGACATTTCTCAGTAATCTACAAATATACGACGGAAACATTGCCTTTCTTACATAACATGTTTGTTCAATTTCCAACAACAATACTTGGGAAAAATGTCCCTTTAACAGCAGATTTTTCAACTACCAATAAACATACGCGAGAAAGAAACACATGCCTGTCTTACAGAACATCTCTTAATCACCAACATACATACTGTCTTTTAAGCAAACATAGTTAAACTTCTTATTAAAGTTTGTCTTGTGAGTATTGGTATCCGAACAAATGTCGTCGGAAAGAAATAGTTGCTATATTAATAAACTATACGTGTGTTTTACATGTAACAATTGTTATGCAATCAAACATATATTAGTAGACATATGCGATTCGTGTGTCGTTCAATAAACATATTTTTTATGAGTATTGCTATTCGAAGAAATGTCGTCGGAATAATTTGGGATCTAAAATAATACACGCCAGTTGAAATAGTACAAACGCATGTTCACAGTGTTATTAAACAAAACTATATGAGTAGATATCACATACGATGTGTACTTCGTACACTACACAAATAACATTGAGTTATCAAATTAATGAACAGACATTTTAACAAATGGTTGAAGTGTAAATTTAGCTAGACAATTTTGGAAACAAGTTACACGCTTATATCCATAGAATTGATAAACCACACTTATAACGGGGCAGGCATTGCCGATAAATTGCTTAAAGTCACATGGTGATTCGATTCAGGGGCTTTGCTGGGATCTGTCACTGATGATGGTGGTGCCGTCTAAAGTCCATACGAAATCGACCTTGCCATATGAACGAATGTAACGGAGTTCGCATCTTGTTTTCGTGAAATCCTCGTTCAAGGACGACTCGGTGAAGTTTGGATCGGAGGATGTCGACCTTCTTTTGAGCTCGGTAGCTGGTAACTTGATATAAATGTAATGGGATCGGGAGTTTCCGGTTTGCATTTTACCTGTTTGTATAGACGTCCGAAGTTTAACGAGTCTGTGGCATCGCTCGATTTCTCCATACTTATATTGGCGCCTAAGACGAATAAAATCTTCGAGACAGTTGCGTTAGAGTTAACCCCTTTGGTCTCTTGCACGCCCGAAAAGGCAGATAATTGCGGCGACTATACTAGTTTTGTCGGCCAATGCTTGCCTCCATGCCAGATATTTTGGATTCTAGCTACTAAGATGTTGGTTTTGTTTGATTTTTGGACTTCATTGCAGCAATTGCTGAGTTGAGGCGAGCGCCAGTGACTATGCTGTATACTTTGTCTGAGAGTTGTGATTCTAAGGACTGCTTCAATACGTCGCTAAAAGAGTTCAGTATTCCTTAATAAGATTCGTAATGTTTCGTCGGTCAAGAAAAGGAAGTCAATTTAACTTGTCTTTGTAACATGACTTTTGTTAATTACCGTTCATAAACAACGCTAACACGTTAAACACGTGCGTTTTGAACAGGACGACGTTTAATTACCAATCTTCACACGCGGGAAACACATGTCTTTCTTAAAGAATATGTCACAATAACGAGCAAACACACACGGGAAGCATATATTTTTAACAGGGAATTCTCATTTACCATTTTACCAAAAAAACATATACGGGAAACACATACCTAAAAAACAGGTAATGTCTCAATCACAAACAAAAATACAGTGGTAAAGCATGGATTTCGGACATGACATTTCTCAATCATCAACAAACATACGCGGGAAACAAATGCATTTATTATAGCACATTTCTCATTTACCAACGAACATACAAGGAAAACACATGTATTTCTAATAATATATTTGATATTAATGTATAAGATACGTACCATTATCACATGCTGCTCCTTTGAACCCAGGCCTACACACGCAGTGTTGCCAGACAGTCCCAGCCCTTGCAATCACTCCGTTGACGCAGCGGATCGGAGGCGGGGTGGTGAGTATCGCTAGAAACAGAAACAACAGAAAGAAAACTTTAAACCCGGAAGGGTGTGCTCTTTTCATGTAACGTTGAATAAAACGTTCAACCAATTTATTTCCAATTACATGTTCTGACACATAATATTGGGAAACAAGTGTCTTTTTAATAGTAATTTACACATCATCAACGAAACATACGTGGACATTACACGTTTTTGTAGAATACTATTTTTCTAAATTATCGGAAAACATACGAGGGAACCACATGTCTTTCAGGACAATTCACACTTATCAACAAACATACATGTGAAACACATGCCATTCAAACGTGAGAATGAAAATGTACCAACAAAACATACAAGGGAAACACATAATTTACTAAAGGCACATTTCCCAATCACGAACAAAACAGGCATGGGATACCCATATCGTTCTGTCAACACATTTCTCAATTATGAACAAACATACAAGGAAAACACATGTGTTTCTAACAAGATTTAAGACCGTCTTTAATTTCTCCACATGAGCAGTTAGGACTGTATACAAGTGGTTATCGGAATATGTCGTTATTTAGGGAAATGTACCCAATGCGCAATCTTGCGTGAAGGATTTGACCAGCTACTTAACTTACATTGAATAATTCAGACGTCGTGTGAGATTTTAAGAGAGGCACTACATTATGATAACGCGGGAGATTGTTGCAAGTCAGGCGAAAGGGCATTTGACTCTTACACAGCTGTAGGACGAAATGAGCATCGATATGTTCCAGTTCGTATGCAAATAAGAAGTACGGATTCGTTGCGATAGGTTTTTATTCTGCGATTAACTCGTTGGAGAAGTTACCACTGGCTGTGTCTCCATAATTGAGAAGCGGTCTGATAATATAAACACTCATTTTCGAGATAAAATCTTGAAGGTATTTGTTTCAGAAACATCAAAATGACGATACGTTGCCAGGTTTTGTTTATAGTTGCATATTTGTGTGCATACCATTGGGCGTGGTCAGATAAAAAGACAAGGTGTTTGTGTTGTTAAACTGCCGTAACTGGTACATTATCGAAATAGTGAGTTGGGTGTACGGATATCCTTTTTTTCTGGGAGAATACCATATATTCGATTGATAAATATCCATTATCTTGATAATGTCTAAAACTCATCTTTGAATCATGCGACTTTTCCTTTCGAACAAAGATTCTATGATGTGTGGCTTTCAGAAACAGCTTTTTTTGCGCAGGTGGATAACCATTTCTTTCTAACAGCGCATTTCTTAATTACCAATACACATATGAGGAAACACATGTCTTTCTAACTGCCCATTTCTTAATAACCATTTAACATATGAGGAAACAGAAGTCTTTTTAACAGCACATTTTCTTAATTACCAATAGACATATAAGGAAACCCATGTCTTTCTAACAGCACATTTCTTAATTACCAATACACATATTAGGAAAGGCGTATCTTTCTTACAGCACATTTCTTAATTATCAATACACATATGAGAAAACACATGTCTTTCTAACAGCACATTTCTTAATTACCAATACACATATAAGGAAACACGTGTCTTTCTAACAGCACATTTCTTAATTACAAATAGACATATAAGGATACACATGTCTTTCTAACAGCACATTTCTTTACTACCAATAGACATATAAGGAAACACATGTTTTTTAACAGCACATTTCTTGATTACCAATACACATATACGATAATAGGTGTCTTTCTAACACCAGAATTTTTAAATTACCAATACACACATAAGGAAACACGTGTCTTTCTAACAGCACTTTTTTAAATTACCAGCACAAATATTAGGAAATAAATGTATTTCTTACACCACATTCCTAAATTACTAACAATTTCTAACAGGTCAGTTCTTCAAGTACAAACAAAAATACATCGGAAATAGAAACATTCTAACATAATATTTGATACGGTCTAAGGTACTTACGCATATCACATGCTACTCCTGTGAACTCAATATTACACATGCAGTATGGAGGGAAAGTCCCCGACAACACCCCGTTCACGCAGCGGATCGGAGGCGTGGTGGTGGATATAGCTGGAACAAAACAACACAAATAGCAGAAAGAGCACGTATAATACTTACAGTTGTTTCATTCATCTAACTTTGAATAGCAAGGTTAATACCAAAATGGTATTATCAATAACATGTACGGACGAACATGCATGTAAAAAACGTGTCATGTAATAGAACATTTCTCCATTATCAACAAAATATTCATGACAATAACATTTATTTTTAACAGCACATGTCTTAATTGACGACAAAACATAAACGGGACAAACATGTTTTGCGAAAAGGATAGTTCTCAATAACCTACAAATATACGAGGGAAACATTGTTTTCCTAACAGATCATTTTTCAATTTCCAACCACAATCATTTGAACCACCTGTCTTTTCAACAGCGCATTTCTCAATTACCAACACATTTATAAGGATTTACATGTCTTTCTAACACGACAGTTTTTTTATTTCCAACACAATAAAAAGAAATAGATATGTTTTTGACAGTACATTTCTTAATTTCCAACACAAATATAAGGACACACATATTATGCTAACAGCACATGTCTCAATTACCTCCACACAAAATACGGAAACACATGTCTTTCTAACAGCACATTTCTTAAATACCAACACAAATATATATGGAAACACATGTCTTTATTACCAGCACATTTCTAAATAACTAACAAACCAACGCGAGTAAAACATAATCCTTTTACAGCATATATCGCAATTTCATCTAGAAACAAACTTACGCGGGCGTCACATGTATTTCTAACAGAACATGACACAATTTCAAGCAAACGCACACGGGAAGCATATTTTTTTAACAGGGAATTCTCATTTACCATTTTACCAACAAAACATATACGGGAAACATATACCTAACACACAGGTAATGTCTCAATCACAAACAATTCCATTGGAAAAGCATTGATTCCGGACATGATATTTCTCAATAATCAACAAACATACGCGGGAAACAAATGTATTTATTATGCATGTAGTACATTACTCAATTACCAACGAACATACAAGGAAAACACATGTCTTTCTAATTATATATTTGATAATGTCTAAGATACGTACCATAATCACATGCTGCTCCATTGAACCCAGGGCTACACACGCAGTGTTGCCAGACAGTCCTAGCCCTTGCAATCACTCCGTTGACGCAGCGGATCGGAGGCGGGGTGGTGAGTATCGCTAGAAACAGAAACAACAGAAAGAACACTTAAAACCCATAGGAGCGTGCTCTTTTCATGTAACGTTGAATAAAAAGTTCATACCAACTTATTCCCAATTACATGTTCTGACACACAATATTGGGAAACAAGTGTCTTTTTAATAGTAATTTACACATCAATAACGAAATATACGTTGACATACCATGTCTTTGTAGAATACTTTGTCTCTAAGTTATCGGCAAAACATACGAGGGAACCATATGTTTTTCAGGACAATTCACAATTATCAACAAACATACATGTGAAAAACATGCCTTTCTAACGGGAGAATTAAAATTTACCAACAAAACATACATTGAAAACACATAATTTACTAAAGGAACATTTCCCAATCACTAACAAAACAGTCATCGGATACCCATGTCGTTCTATCAATTACGAACAAACATACAAGGGACACACATGTGTTTTTAACAAGATTCAATACCTTCTAGGGTACTTACCCAGATCACATGCTTCTCCTGCGAACCAAAGGAAACACTCGCAGCGTTGCCAGACAGTCCCAACATCGATAACCGCTCCGTTCACACAGCGGATCGGAGGCGGGGTGGTGGATATAGCTGAAACAAAACAGCAGAAATAACAGAAGGAGAACTTAGAATACTTATAGTTTGTTCTAAATCATCTAACGTTGAATAGGAAGGGTAATACCAAATGGTCTCTGAATTACATGTTCTAACAAACATGCATGGAAACACGTGTCATTTAATAGTACATTTCTCATTTATCAACGAAGTAATCGTGGAAATAACATGTCTTTTTTAAGAAATTTCGCAATTTCTCCACCTGAGCAATTAGGACTGTATACAAGTGGTTACCAGAATATGTCGTTATTTAGGGAAATGTACCCAATGCGCAATCTTGCGTGAATGATTTGACCAGCTCTTTAACTTACATTGAATAATTCAGACGTCGTGTGAGCTGTTTGTTAAGAGAAGCAATACATTATGACAACGTTATAGATTGTTGTAAGTCAGGCGAAAGGGAATTTCACTCTTACACAGCTGTTGGACGAAATGAGCATGTTTCAGTTGATATGCAAAAAAGAGGTACTGATTCGTTGAGACAGGTTTCATTCTGCGTTTAATTCGTTGGAGAAGTTACCACTGGCTGTGTCTTCATAATTGAGAAGCGGTCTGATAAAATGAACATTCATTTTTCCAGATAATATATTCAAGGTATTTGTTTCAGATACATCAAAATAACGATACGTTGCCAGGTTTTGTTTATAGTTGAATATTTGTTTGCACACCATTCGGCGGGGTCAGATAAAAAGCCAAGGTGTTTGTGTTGTTAAACTGTCGTTACTGGTACATTATCAAAACAATGAGTTGGGTGTATGGATATCCTTTGTTTCTGGGAGAATACCATATATTCGATTGATAAATATCCATTATCTTGATAATGTCTAAAACTCATCTTTGAACCAGGCGACTTTTCCTTTCGAACAAAGATTCTATGATGTGTGGCTTTCAGAAAAAGCTGTTTTGCGCAGGCGGTAAAACATTTCTTTCTAACAGCATATTTCTTAATTTTCAATACACATATGAGGAAACACATGTCTTTCTAACAGCACATTTCTTAATTACCAATACACATATGAGGAAACGCATGTCTTTCTAACAGCACATTTCTTATATACCAATACCCCTATGAGGAAACACATGTCTTTCTAACAGCACATTCCTTAATTACCAATACACATATGAGGAAACACATGTCTTTCTAACAGCACATTTCTTAATCACCAATACACATATGAGGAAAAACATGTCTTTCTTACAACACATTTCTTAATTACCAGCACAAATATTAGGAAATAAATGTCTTTCTAATAGAACATTCCAAAATTACTCACAATTTCTAACAAGTCAGTTCTTCAGGTACAAACAAACATACATCGGAAATATAGAAACCTTCTAACAGAATATTAGATACGGTCTTAGGTACTTACGCATATCACATGCTTCTCCTGTGAACTCAAGGTTACAAATACAGTATGGAGTGATAGTTCCCGACATCACCCCATTCACGCAGCGAATCGGAGGCGGGGTGGTGGATATAGCTGAAACAAAACAGCAAAAATAGCAGAAAGAGCACGTATAATACTTACAGTTGTTTCACTTATCTAACGTTGAATAGCAAGGTTAATACTAAAATGGTATTATCAATAACATGTACGGACAAACATGCATCTGAAACACGTGTCATTTAATAGAACGTTTTTCCATTATCAACAAAACATTCATGGAAATAACATGTCTTTTAACAGCACATGTCTCAATTGTCGACAAAACATAGACGGGAAAAACATGTTTTGCAAATAAGATAGTTCTCAATAACCTACAGATACACAAGAGAAACATTGCCTTCCTAACAGATCATGTGTTCAATTGCCAACAAAAATAATTGGAACCATATGTCTTTTTAACAGCACATTTCTCAATTACCAAAATACATACTCGAGAAACACAAGTATCCTTAACAGAACATTTCTCAATCGCCAAATTACATACATGGGAATACACGACCTTGGTTTAAATACTATTTATTATAAGATAATATGAACATGACGTATACTTTAAACATGCAATTATGGATAAGAAAATAAGTAACTGAACAGGTATATGAATTCGTCTCGATAGATATTCATAGTATTTGTACGAATTTAACACGTATAACAAGTGAAAGCAATTACCAACAGTTGGCGAATTTTACATCAAAGTGTACATGAAATGATAAAACGCATATTAAGATATGTAAACATGTATAGTACTAGTGTGTAAAGTGTGAGTTTCAAGTATCTTACCAGGAAGAGAAGAAAGAGAGTTCGACTGAACTTAAAGACGAAAAACAGTAACNCGGGTTTATCTGTTAACACAAATTGAGAATGTTGGAACCGACTACGTTACTAACAAGAACACCACAAATAACAAAAGGTATAACATTAATCTTTGAATCTTTCTGCTTTTTGGACACTTTCTCTGTATAAGTACAAGTTGTTTAGGAAACAAGAGGGTTATGATGGCCCTAGATTGCTCAACTGAACCTGACCTGGAACATGTAATAACAATGTTTTTCAAGCTTTGACTTGGTGACCTAGATTTTGACCCCACATGACCCAATGTCACACTTTGCCTAGATATCATCAAGAAAAACATCCTGGTTAAGTATCATCATTATTGGACCACATCTATGGCCTCTAGTGTGTTGACAAGGTCTTTGTGAGATTGTCCAGACAAACATCCTGCTCAAGTTTCATCATTATTGAACCAAACCTCTGGCATATGGAGTGTTTACGAGTTTTTTTTAAGATTCGACCTGGTGACCTATATTTTGACCCCTCATGATCAAACATCAAACTTTGCTTACAAAAATAAAGATTATGACCAAGATTCATAAAATCTGAACAAAATTGTGACCTCTAGAGTGTTTACAAGAATTTTGTATAATATAATGAAAATTTTGACAATCTTAGGGAAATAATGTTGGCATTTATTATGCGATTTTGCTCATTATCAAACCTGATTTGGATCTTTTGGCCATATAATTACGAAGCAATTTTGATAAAGAATGCTTGAGAAATGTGAATGCTAGAGTGTTTACAAACCAAATGTGGACGGCCGGACGGACGACGGACAAAGACCGATCCTAAACCTCACCTGAGCAATCAGGTGAGCTAAAAAATGTTTTTTTCACCGATCTGAGCCATTTTCCACTTGTCCGAGATATCAATAAAACCAATGTTTTGACTAAGTTTCACGATGATAAGGCAAAATTGTGACTTCTAGAGTGTTCACAATGTTTCTCTATAATCATATACGGATAACTGCCCCATCCCCCACCCCCATGGCGGCCATGTTTTTTAACCGCTCGGGACCATTTTCGAGCTTATCTGAGACATAAATAAAAACAATGTTTTCACCAAGTTTCATGATGATTGGGAAAAACATGTGACTTATAGAGTGTTCACAAGCTTTTTTTCCTATATAAATATAAGGAAAATACGCCCCTCCCGTGGCAGCCATGTTTTTCAACGGACCGGAACCATTTTCGAACTCAACTCTCGTATCAAGAAAACAAATGTTCTGACCAAATTTCATGAACATTGGGCCAAAAATGTGACTTCTAGAGTGTTCACATGTTTTCAATATATACATATAGAGAAACCTGCCCCGCCCACTTGCGGCCAAGTTTTTTTCACCGATCTGGATCATTTTCGAACTCGTCCGAGATATCAATAAAAGCAATGTTTTGACCAAGTTTCGTGATGATTGGGCAAAAATGTGACTTCTTGACTGTTCACAAGCCGTTTTTACTACATAAATATAAGGAAAACTGCCCCGTCCCCCTGGCAGCCATGTTTTCCAACGGACCGGAATCATTTTTGAACTTAACTCACGTATCTAGGAAAGAAATGTTCTGACCAAATTTCATGAAGATTGGACCAAAAATGTGACTTCTAGAGTGTTCACATGTTTTCACTATATACATATAGAGAAAACTGCCCCGCCCCCCTGGTGGCCATGTTTTTCACCGATCCGGACCATTTTCGAACTCGTCCGATGTATCAATAAAACTAATGTTCTGACCAAGTGTCATGATGATTGGGCCAAAGTTGTGTCTTCTAGAGTGTTCAAAGGTTTCTCTGTAGCCAAATAAGGAAAACTGCCCCGCCTACTGATGGCCATGTTTTTCAACGGACCGGAACCACTTTTAAACTCAACCAACATATCATTAAGACAAACATTTTAACAAAGTTACATGAAGATTGTGCATAAAATGTGATTTCTACAGTGTTTTCAAGGGTTTTCTTTTTTGTTTACCTAGTGACCTTGTTTTTGACCCAGTTTCGAACTCGATTGAGGTATCATTGGGGCAACTTTCATGACGATCGGACAAGAAATGTGGCCTCTAGAGTGTTTACAAACCAAATGTGGACGGACGGAGGACGAACGGACGGACGGACGACGGACAAAGACCGATCCCAAAAGCTCACCTGTAATCAGGTTAGCTAAACAAAATACATAATTATTATTGACTTAGTGTGTATATATTACTTCCACTTATTACTCCATACGTTATGTATTTTTGTTTATGATGGATCCATGTACTTGTCACAAATTGGAATATCTTAAAAATGCAAATTCAGTTTGAACAAGAGCAGATATATGCTCAGAATTCACGTGAACTTTAGAATCACTTATAAGGCTCANAGAAACCTAGTTTCTTGGGATTATGCGTCGAACCGCTTGCCATAGAATACCATATATTCGATTGATAAATATCCATTATCTTGATAATATCTAAAACTCATCGTTGAAGCAATCGCCGTTTCCATTCGAACAGAGATTTTATGATGTGGGGCTTTCAGAACAAAGCTGTTTTGCGCAGGCGGAAACACATTTCTTTCTTACAGCACATTTCTTAACTACCAATACACATATGAGGAAACACATGTCTTTCTAACAGCACATTCCTTAATTACCAATACACATATGAGGAAAAACATGTCTTTCTAACAGCACATTTCTTAATAACCAATACACATATGAGGTAACACATGTCTTTCTAACAGCACATTTCTGAATCACCAATACACATATGTGAAAACACATGTCTTTCTAACAGCACATTTCTTAATCACCAATACGCATATGAGGAAACACATGTCTTTCTAACAGCACATTTCTTAATTACCAATACACATATGAGGTAACACTTGTCTTTCTAACAGCACATTTCTTAATCACCAATGCACATATGAGGAAACCCATGTCTTTCTAACAGCACATTTCTTAATCACCAATACACATATGAGAAAATACATGTCTTTCTAACAGCACATTTCTTAATCACCAATACACATATGAGGAAACACATGTCTTTCTAACAGCACATGTCTTAATTACCAACACAAATATAAGGAAATAAATGTCTTTCAAACAGCACATTCCTAAATTACTCACAATTTCTAACAGGTCAGTTCTCCAAGTACAAACAAACATACATCGGAAATAGAAACCTTCTATCAGAATATTTGATACGGTCTTAGGTACTTACGCATATCACATGCTTCTCCTGTGAACTCAAGGTTACAAATGCAGTATGGAGGGATAGTTCCCGACATCACCCCGTTCACGCAGCGAATCGGAGGCAGGGTGGTGGATATAGCTGAAACAAAACAACAAAAATAGCAGAAAGAGTACGTATAATACTTACAGTTGTTGCACGCATCTAACGTTGAATAGCAAGGTTAGTACCAAAATAGTATTATCAATAACATGCAAGGACAAACATGCATCTGAAACACGTGTCATTTAATAGAACGTTTCTCCATTATCAACAAAACATTCATGGAAATAACATGTCTTTTAACAGCACATGGCTCAATTGTCGACAAAACATAGACGAGAAAGACATGTTTTGCAAACAGGATAGTTCTCAATAACCTCCTACAGATACACAAGAAAAACATTGCCTTCCTAACAGATCATGTTTTCAATTTCCAACAAAAATAATTGGAACCATATGTCTTTTTATCAGCACATTTCTCAATTACCAAAATTCATACTCGAGAAACACAAGTCTCTTTAACAGGACATTTCTCAATCGCCAATTTACATACATGGGAATACACGTCCTTGGTTTAAACAGTATTTATTATAAGATAATATGAACATGACATATACTGTAAACATGCAATTATGGATAAAAAGATAAGTTACTGAACAGGTTTATGAATTCGTCTCGATAGATGTTCATAGTATGTGTAAGAATTTAACACGTATAACAAGTGAAAGCAATTACCAACAGTTGGTGAATTTTACATTAAAGTGTACATGAAATGATAAAACGCATATTAAGTATGTAAACATGTTTAGTACAAGTGTGAAAAGTGTGAGTTTCAAGTATCTTACCAGGTAGAGAAGAAAGAGAGTTCGACTGAACTTAAAGACGAAAAACAGTAACGGAAGAAGTGCACTCGACGACATCAATAATTTAATGGTGCACCCAGTTATTATGAGAAAAGTTTCGAAAACACGATATATCGTGGGACGATTGGAATTAGTTTTGTTTTGCTTAGGTGAAATTGTTTACGTCGATTATCTTCAGAGATGGTTTCAATTAGGATAGTCTAGCGAAAGGGCATTCCACTCTTGTACATCTATTGAAAAATGTGAGCACCGATATGTTTCAGTTTTTTTTGCAATAGATGGTACTGATTATTTGCGTCTAAGGTCGAAGCGAATTTGTTTTTGGAGTGTAATAAGATTTAAGAGGTATTGAGGAGAGAAAAGGTGTTTTGTTTTGTAAAAGAGAATGAGTCTGTGTTTTTGCCATCTTTTTGAAAGTGTCTCCATTTTGAGATGATTTCATAAAAAATACCAATATGATACAATTTAGTGGTGCCGGTACACATTATGGCTGCTTACAGCTTTGCATTCTGCGTTTAATTCGTTGTAGCTGTTACCACAGACTGTGTGTTCATTATCGAGAAGCGTTATGATTAAATGAACACATTTTTGTTTCCAGATTAGACCTTGACAGAATTGGCTTCAGATACCTCAAAATGGCGATACGTTGTCAGGTTTGGTTTTGAACTGCAAATACATGTGAAGACCATCGCGCATCTTAAGACAAAATAAAGTTTTTGTTTTTAAACTTGCGTTTACTGGTTCATAATCGCAATTGCGATTTTGGTGAACGGGTTTCCTTAGTTCCTGAGATAATACTATTGATTCGATTGATATATACGTATTATGTCGATTAGCTCTAAACACATCATTGGAGCAGGCGACGATTCCATTCGAACAAAGATTCTATCAATTGTGGCTTACAGAAACAGCTGTCTGCGAATAGAATTTCCGTTGGTAAACGATTCGTTTGTAAAGAAAGAACGTGTTATATGAGAAATCGATTTTGATTTCAGTTCTACCTTACCCGCTGGATTATAACAGCTGTGGCCACATCCCTGTGAGCAGCATTTCTGGGACCCAGGGCAATCATTGTCCGAACCGCACATTTCTGCACATAACCCAACGGCATCAGGTGGAAGTATGGGGCATGTACCGGGTTTATCTGTTAACACAAATTGAGAATGTTGGAACTTACTACGTTACTAACAAGAATACCACAAATAACAAAAGGTATAACACT
>VMBQ01004021.1:27352-93486 GCA_007657795.1 Dreissena rostriformis
ATCAAGTTTATCATGCTCGGCCTGAACCATGATAGCGCTCGGCAAGCCTCGCGCTAACATGGTTCTAAGCATCGCATGATTAACTTGATCTTTACCCAAAACTCACATACTATTCTATATATGCATAGTAATGTTAACATCATATGTTTATGTAACATGTAAGGCTGACCCTTTACCTTCGATGTCACGTTCGACGTCGCATTCGTTCATTGGTGGCTGGGCTTTCTGAATTGAAGAAACTGAGTTCTTTGTAAGATTGCTTAATTCTCTTTTACAGTCTTCTGCATATGTTTGAATCCGTTCCTTTTCTTCTTGCAGTTTCTGTACATTTGTATCTAGTTTTGTTAGACATTCTTGCATATAATTTTCCAGTTTAGTCTTTGAATCCTCAGACACATGTTTTGCCTGGTTTAATACTTCGCATGCGTCTTTCAGCAATTGACAATTGTCCGCCACAGAAATGTTTAAACTATCTGTGTGTAACTGTTGATAAACATGAAAAAGTCATATGATACAAGTCAACATTATTATGAATTATTAAATATATTTCGGTTGCATTGGTTTTTACAATTATATGCTTTATTAAAGTATAATATTACAAATATGTCGTATATATACTTAAAGGCCCTATAAAGGTGACAAATCCAATTATTATGCATATAAACTGGTCTAATTTTTACCGGATTTCAGTTACTCTTGCATAAAAAAAGCTAATAACACAGCTTAGGTGCAACGTTGTCAAGAATTATGGAAGATATACCCGTTTCATAATTGGAAGACATGTTAACAACTTTGCAGCTAACGTGGTGTGTAGCCTCAAAGCGATGACGTATGCTAAAACTAGCCGAAAGAAAATTCAATTGTAATTCTATTTTAAACAACTTTTTACCAGCAGAAAGTAACTTATTAGATCACTACAAATGTTTGAACCATTTAGAAGAGACCTACTTTGTAAGTGATACCGGAAAACGTTGAAAATCAACGACATATTTTTGGTGACCTGAGTCACTTTCACTTTCACTTTCCCGAGTTAACAGCGATATAAATAAACTGATTGTTTGTAATTGGCTTGGAGGACACTGTATTTTGAGCTCAAAACAAGATGTATTGCTCATTTTATGGTAATGTCCAATAGCATATATTTATATATTGTTTTTTGATAACCTTTATAAATAAAATATGCAAAAAATATTTAAAAATCGGTAATATTTACGGATCGTCACCTTTTATGAGCCTTTAAAATACTTTCATTCAACGTTGAAAAGTAAGGGAATTACATAATCGGTATTCTCAATCACATGTACTGACCCATATACATGGGACACATATGTCCGTCTAACAGGTCATTTTTCGATTACACACAAACATACAATGGAAATAAATACCTTCTAACAGGATATTTGATACGGTCTAAGGTCGTCGCACAATATACGTAACTTATGAGTATAAAGTTTACTATCCGAAGAAATGTCGGAAATAATTTGGCGCTTAAATACTACACGCCGATTGAAATTGTGCAGAAAAAATGTTCGCTCGTGCACTTCACAAAAACACTCGAGTTAAACAATAATTGAACAGGCATTTTAACACTGGTTTTTGCGGTCAATGCTTGTCTCCATGCCTGAGAGTTTGGATTCTAGCTATCTATCGGTTGGTTTTGTTTGATTTTGCGATTTCAGTGTAGCTATGTCTGCGTCGATGCTATCGAGAAATCTATGCTGGATACTATGTCTGAGATTTGTGATTATAAGGATTGCTTCATTGCGTTGCGAATACGAGTAATGTCTTCATTACCGAGATTGACAATGTTTGGTTGGTCAAGGAAAATGTTCGGACCTGTTTTTGTTCAACTTGATCCACCGGAGAAGAAGTGACGCGCTGTGTTATTCAGGGGACCATGTGTTTTGTTGTAACTCATTAGTGCTGAAATACCGGTAGCTATTCTTTCCAATCCATACTAATTTACCACATTATACTTGCAAAACCAAATCAGCGTGGTCGGTCAATCGTGAAACTTTATCAAATGGCTAAAGTGTAAAATTAGCCAGACATTGTTTCAACAACAAATCTGCATGGAAATGTTACACCACACGTATAACCATGTAGGCATTGCAGATTGTCATTACACACAAAGCGCTGGATATTTCCCGGGCTTTATAATACAGTCAACATCAGACGTTTTGATGTCATCGATTGTAATTAAATTTAAAGAGTTAACTAATGTTCAACGTGAATTGCTCAAAATCACATGGTGATTCGATTCATAGGAATTTCCTTGGACTTGTCCCTGATTAGGATGGTGTCGTTTCACACTCAATCGACCTTGCCAATGTTTAGATTGTTATGGAGATCGCTTCGTGTTGTCTTTAAATCCTCGTTCAGGTATTACCCGGCGTATTCATATATTTTAAGTTTGGGTCGGTTTATGTTGGCCTTCTGTAAAGCTCGGTGCCTGGTAAACTTGATAATAATGTCAGGCGGTCGAAGGTTTCCGGTTTGCATTTTGCCTGTTTTTTTGTAGACGTCCGAATGTTACCAAGTCTGTGGCAGTGCTCGATTTCGTCGAAACTTATATTGGCGAAGAAAATCTTTGGAACAGTTGCGTCAGTGTTTCCGCTAGGGTCTCTGACACGCACGACAGGGCAGCGAGTTGCGGCGACTATTCTGGTTTTAGCGGTCCATATTTACCTCCATGCCTGATATTATTGATTCTAGCTATGTATCTGTTGGTTTTGTTTGATTTTGTGACTTCAGAGTAGCTATTTCTGCGTGGTTGCTATCGAGAACGACAGCCACTATGCTGGATACTATGTCTAAGATTTGTGATTCAAAGGACTGCTTCAATGCGTTGCGAATACAAGTAATGTCTTCATTACTGAGATTGGCGATGTTTGGTTAGTCAAGGAAAATGTTCGGACCAGTTTTGGATCAGCTTGATCCACCGGAGAAGTGTCGCGTTTTTTCCGATGGACCAGGTTTTTTGCTGCAACTCATTCGTAATGAAATAATTATTCTTTTCAATCCATACCTATTTACCGCATTATACTTAACACCAAATCAGCGTGGTCGGTCAACCGTGATGCGTTGCACGATATGAATTTTATTTCATGTTTTAAAAATGAACGTTTATGTAGAAGGACTGGTTTTGCCATTTCATTCAAATTATTGCGCTTTAAATGTTAACTACCTTTATATGTATTCACCTTGAGTTAATTAGTTAACATATTGGATATTCATATGTTGTGTACAATTGAGTATCAGTTACTTGTATATTTTGTATTACGATATTATGATATATGTCTATTGTATAATGGTTGAATTGACCATTTGTACGGGAGACGAGATGTACGTCTCGGTCCTGTTTAGAAATTTAAGTTAATGTCCTTTGCACTTTCCTGAATAAGGAACAATATCCGGAATGTTATAATACGTTCATTAACACGTAGAGTAAAAATAAAATAGATAACAGTTATTTTCTTAGTTCTACATTATAGTTGATCCTTAAACGCTTCTTTAGGTGTAAGACGTAGGAACCCGTTCTATTACATTGACGCCCATCGTGGGGCGTCTTTCTAAGGGACATATAAGGTGTATATTCATGCTCGATGATAGATATTTAAAGTTGATAGAGATATTGAGATTTGAAGTTGATAGAGATATTGAGATTTGAGGTTGATAGAGATATTGAGATTTAAAGTTGATTGAGATTTGAAGTTGATAGAGATATTGAGATTTGAAGTTGATAGAGATATTGATTTTTAAAGTTGATAGAGATATTGAGATTTAAAGGTGATAGGGATATTGTGATTTAAAGTTGATATAGATATTGTGGTTTAAAGTTGATAGAGATCTTGAGATGTAAAGTTGATAGAGATATTGAGATTTAAAGTTGATTTAGATATTGTGATTTAAAGTTGATTGAGATATTGAGATTTTAAGTTGATTGAGATTTTAAATTAATAGAGATATTGAGATTTAAAGTTGATTGAGCTATTGAGATTTGAAGTTGATAGAGATATTGCGAATTATGGTAGATTGATATATTGAGATTTGAAGTTGATAAATATATGGATATTTAAAGTTGATTGAGATATGGATATTTGAAGTTGATTGAGATATTGAGAATTGAAGTTGATTGAGAAATTGAGATTTGAAGTTGATTCAGATATTAAGATTTGATGTTGATTGACATATTGAGATTTATAGTTTATTTAAGAAATAATCGACGGGTAACCGTTGGTTATTGCGGTAATAACCAACGGTTTGGAGTTCCGATGCGTAGGAATTAAACCACGAGGGCGTAGCCCGAGTGGTTTGATAACAAGCATTGGAACGACATACCGTTGGTTATTACTGCAATAACCAACGGTTACCCATCGATTATTTTGATTCTACGACGATTCAACCGCGAAAATGTGTTTCAATAACATTTTTCAACAAAACAAGGGAAACAAATACCTCACAAACAGGTACTTTCTCAATCACTTACAAAAATACATTGGTAAAGCATGTCTTAAGAGCATGACATTTTTTACTAATAAACAAAACATACATGAAAAACACGTGTATTTCGACTGAACATTTCTAAATAATCAACAAACAAAGGCGTGAAACAAATGTCTTTCTTAACGACATTAAAATTTTGTAAATTACCAACGAACAAACATTAGAAACACATGTCTTTCAAACAGGGTATTTGACATGGTCTAAGGTACGAACCCCGATCACATGCTGCTCCTGTGAACCCAGGGTTACACTTGCAGCGTTGAAAGACAGTTCCAGCACTGGAAATCACTCCGTTCACGCAGCGGATCGGAGGCGGGGTGGTTGGTGTAGCTGGAAAAAAATACAGAAATAGCAGAAAGGGCACCTCAGACATTTGTTTTCTGTTTCATATGAGTATGGCCGGATGCCTTTAAGCGTATGTTCCGTACCCGGGGAACAGTGTAGTATACTTAAGAGTTACAGGTGTAGTTTAAAGTAGTATCGGTCCACGAACTATTGAGCGGTACTGACCCTCAACCGTGGGTGTCTTTCTAATATGAATTTACCAATTAAAGAACAAAACACACGTGGAGATTAAATTCTTAAAGCAAATTTCTCAATTATCGACAAAAAATACGAGGATATTTCACTATTACCAACAAACATACGCATAACAACATGTCTTTCCAACAGCGCAGTTCTCAAGTACTATCAAAACATACATTTGAACACTGCATTTCAGATAGGACAATTACCATTTACCACCAAAACATGCAATGGAAACACATAATTTACTAAATGAACATTTCTCAATCACAAACAAAACAGACATGCCAAACACATGTACTTCTAAAAGGCCTTTTTTTATTACTAACAAACATACATATGAAACACATGTCTTTCTGTCTTTCTGATACGGCCTAAGGTACGTACCCCGATCACATGCTGCTCCTGCGAATCCAGGGTTACACAAACAGCGTTGCCAGACAGTCCCCTCCCCGGAAATCACCCCGTTCACGCAGCGGATCGGAGGTGGGGTGGTTGGAAAAGCTATAACAACAACAGAAAAGGCATAGAACGCACTTCAAACGCTTAATAACTTTTTTTCTTTTATATCTTACGATAACCCAAAAGGGTCATACCAAAACATTCTTGATACGTCATACGTACAGATTACTTAGTAATGAAAACTGCCATTTTTTTAAAAAGTGCAACGTGTCCGTTTCCACACTGTGGTCTTCTAGACCAAATTAACCCAAACTCTTAATATGTTCCGAACAGTTTTCGGGGCGACAAATAGTCGCCGTTTTTGTCCATTCGCCCGTTCGTCAATTTGCCTTATTTCATCAACTACGTCATGCTACGCGTTATTACCAAGCGGATGTGTGCATGCTATCAGGACCTTTCGCTTTAATGATTTTTGTCAAAATTATCGGACTTTGAGGATTAAAAAAAAATATTATGCACAATTCATGACTTGCTATTATTGTCTGTGCTATTAATCAGGAACTACTTGCTGAAATTCAACGAGCCTTAAAGGGAGTTATGGAACTTTGACAATTTAAGATATCAGAACCTAAAATTAATAAACAATTGACAGAACTATTTTAGCATTATAAGCTTGATTTCAATGGAAATGTATGGGAACTTGATAACCCAGAGGACGAGAGCGAACTACTTGAATCAATTATATGTCTGAGCGTTTTCCTAATATACTTTATATAAGAAGTAGATTGTCGAACACATACACTGTATTGAACGTTTTTTAGACCATACTTTGAAGGTCAATGAACATATATGTTATAACGTATTATAAACTTTATGTATATACGTTGTCGAAAGTACTTACTTATTTCACAAGATGGGCCATAATATCCCTGGTTACACACACACATTTTGGAACCGTTGGGGTAGATTGACAGGTAAAAAATAAGTCCGTTAATGCAGCGAAAAGTGGTAGTCGTTGTGGGCTCAACTGAAAACGTTAAATATCCGTATGATAATAATAAGTAAATCTATGAGGAAAAAATGAATACGTTGATACTTTAACCACTTTAAATATCAATTTGTATAATCACACAAACGATAATTATAGTTTGAAACACAGACTCTGGTCCCACGCTGGCCAAATGAATCCCCTTTGACAAACGTACTGTTGGGAGGTTGTCCCGGAGTTGGAAATCTCTACGTGAACACAGCGGATAGGAGCCGGTGTGGCGGGAACGCGGTGAAAATAACAACACATGCTGACTGATCTATTTATAATGTCCCCAACCCCATGTTGGCGCATTGGCTATGATGTCCGCATAGAGATCAGGAGATCAGGATGTTTCGTGTTTGATCCCTACTCTGGGAGCGTTCTTAAGATTGTCGCTTAAGTCTTAAGGCAACAAGTACTGGTTCTATCCAGGAAACGGTCTCTGGAGTATCCCAATATTGCTTATGCTTTCGATGCAATCTACATGATACAACACTTAAACTAATATACATTTATATCGTGGAAGACCATTCGATGTATATTACCATGCGAACAAATGCTTGCAATATACAGACTGAACCCGAATTTCAAAGTCGCTTATCGCTACAGTCAAATAATCTCTGCATACGATAAACACTATGCCGTTTGGATACTAACGCTGGTCACACGCGTAGCCCGTGAATCCCACATTGCACTCGCAGTGTTGAGAGCCATACAACTGGGAAACAATCCTTCCGTTATGACAGCGAATGGAAACCGAGGTGGTGGTTCGACTGCAAAAATAAAAAATAACTTAATGCTACAGTCAAATAATCACCGCATACGAGATATACTATATTCGGATACTAACGCTGGTCACATGCGTAGCCCATGAATCCCGCATTGCACTCGCAGTGTTGAGAGCCATACAACTGGGAAACAATCCTTCCGTTAAGACAGCGGATGGGAACCGGGGTGGTGGTTAGGCTGCAATAGTAGTTGTAAAACAACATGTTTGCGTTTATGTTGGACAAACAAACATGAAGTTGATAATTTAATGACAATAGTACTGTAGTGAGTTTGCTTGCTGTCTCATATGAAGAACGATTGAGATGGCAATCACTGAAATTTATATATCAGCAACTGATTCTTAAACACCAAAACAGCAACACCGGAATGTTGGAAAACGCAACTTTCATGATAAACGGGCGATATGAACTATGTTTGAACTATAAAATTAAACTCAAAAGATTTGATAACCAAAAAAAAACCAATCAGTGTCAATTAATGTAAAAAAAACACAAAAAATTGAATTGTTGATGAAATTTGAGCAAGCAAACTGAAAGGTTCAAATGTTATAACTGTTCGAAAGGTTGTAATGTTATAACTGGTTTTAAGATTTAATTGGTAAATATATTTATGGATAACTAAGTCAAATAATTATATGCGGACTCGAATACTCCTATTTTAAGCATAAGGCATAATAACAGAATTCACTTTATGACACAATGTAAAGCAAGCAAACGTATAAAAGTGGATTAAAATACGGGGTTACTTCAATTTGCTTTTGAGAAACATTGTTTTAAATAAGTCGTCTTGCAAGAAACCTGTTAGCATTATCCAAGTTTACTTGTATGTCACATACATGGATTAAACGGATTTATTACAAGACTTATTGAGTAAATTAGATGTTTTTGAAGAGTACATATTTAAAAAAAAGTAAAACAGTGTTGTTTAAAATACGTATGTTCGTTAAAACGAACATTCAACCACTGGACTTACTAAAAAATAGCCTACACTTACTACACCCATAATTCCTATCTAACGTTATTGATAACTTGTAAAACAATATACAGTAATTCGAACCAGAAATGGACGCCTAATTCTGGTTAAGCATATGATATGACGTCTGATGCATGACTCGATCGATCAGCGTGTTTCTTGTTTTTGTTTACTTTTATTCATTTGTTTATATGAACGTTCATACTTAATGACTTTCTATTTATTGCAAATATAAAGAAAAATTGTTTTGTTTTGAGTTGAAAAACGACGTTTAGAATTCCGCATATTGTAATACAATTGCAGAGATATACTTAAGTATTAAGAAAAAAAGCAAAAGTTGCATTGTGCATTTTGTTTATTAATATTTGACCCGACTATTTTGTTCTACTAATTGCCATTAGAAAAAGACACACATTAATTTGGTGGCTAAAGGCCCATATTTCAAGCACTTAAATTTTTTTNAAACGTCTTTTTTACAGAACATTTATTCACATGCAACCATTTTCATTGGTATCAGATATATGTTATTATACCAATGTTATAACACTGATTGGTGATTGACATATCTGCACACAAATAAGCAACTTATTAATGCTGCTCGTAACACTCGCATCATACCGCTTATTAGTCCGCTTAGTATTCATCGCCTTTTGTGTCATTGGGTGATATTTTACAGTTATTGCGCTATTATAACGGTCGTCAATTAATTGGACTCAAAAGGATTGATATGAGTATTATTGGTTTGGAATAAAATGCATGTTTTATTCGGAATATATGCTTTTTCTGACAATTGCAATCGTGCAAATCCGTCTTCAAGTCTTTGCAAACTTTATTATATACATTATATAATTATATAAACAAGGTCTTAAAAAAAAATTCAGTTGTCACCAATCCGTCGCTGTTTGTTCCGTCGTCTTTTTTAGTTTGAAACAAAAATCTTCAGTCATTAAATACATATAGCAACATAGCAACAGAAACAGACACCCCATGTTAATAAGCTGCTTGAACGAAGTTAATTATAAAGCATGCTACTGCGCCGTACTTTTCAACTTATCAAGGGAACGTTCAATTTACCTTGTTTTTTTGTATATACTTGTTAAAAATGTTAAAAAGGTGTACTCCAACGTAAGCCGTTATTTAAGCTCCGTATTGCAATATCTAACTAGTTGTGCTTTGTTCGTTATGTGTTTTTCTTTCCGTTGTATAATTGTGTGGCCGTAATGAACCTCGTTAAGATCATACGATTTATAAAATAAAACACTGCCTAGGTCGAAAATGCCTCATTAGTAAACATCTAAAAGTGCAAAGTCTGAAAATATCCTAAAATCGTACGTGCAGACACTTTTTTATATAAACATAGTTATTAAAGGCGTCTTTGGTTCATCTCGTACGACGGTATCAAAAACGCAAGCACATTAAAAATATAGCCCGAAATACAAATATGCATCAGAACTCACAATTATATCGTATTGTTTGAATAATTATCATAGGAAAAAAATAAAATGATTCACAATACAATTCTATGAAAATTGCATATAAGTGACATATTCACTGGTTTAATTTTGAGATAAGATAGCATACGCTTTTACAAATAGAGGGCAAAGACGAATAGATCGAAATCCATATGAATTCTTTACAGACGTCAATTTGTATAAGTTGATAAGGTATACATATCATATGAATGCTTAATATATTGCTGCTACAACAGCTACAACAACATCGACCAATTCTAGTATTGCCACTGCTATTGTTTGCTGCTGCCATTTCTGTGAATACTCTAATTTCATGTGATNATCGTATTGTTTGAATTATTATCATAGGCAGAAAACATAAAATGGTTCACAATACAATTCTATGAAAACTGCATAAGTTACATATTGACTGTGTATTTTGAGATAAAAAAGCATACGCTTTTACGAATAGAGGGCAAAGACGAATAGATCGAAATCCATATGAATTCTGCACAGACGTCAATTTGTATAAGTTGATAAGGTAAACATGTCATATGAATGCTTAATATATTGCTGCTACAACAGCTACAACAAAACCGACCAATTCTAGTATTGCCACTGCTATTGTTTGCTGCTGCCATTTCTGTGAATACTCTAATTTCATGTTATATCCTAATTTTTCAGTCATTTGTCGTTATTTTACATGACATCAAATATATAAAACATATTTTATACACTTTGCAAAAGTTGTTTACTTGATGAACAAGCTAAAAGTAATATAACCGAACAAAAAATATACGTTTTATAAAACATTATAATAAACATTGCGTCTGCGCAATACGTAGTGTATCTGAAACATTATAAACATTGCGTCCGCGCAATACGTAGTGTATCTAAAACATTATAAACATTGCGTCCGCGCAATACGTATTGTATCTGAAGTTAAGATGCAATTGCGTTCAAATAGATCAGGCTTACGTTTAAATGCTCTCCGAAGACAAAAAAAATAACTATAATACCAAAAAACTCAATGACTTGTTGACATTTTTCACTGTTAAAACGAGCTGTAAAAAATATACCATATATATAGATATATATGAACAAAAATAATGCAACTCCACAAATACTATCAGGAGATAATTCCAATCCATTTATATTTTATTTATGACAATGCCCAATAGGTTCAACAATACAAGACAATAAACACATTACCAGATAAATCATAANTGTAAAACCATATGCAGTCATTGGGCGTCTCATTCTAGTTAAGCATACTATATGACTCCTGATGAATGACGTTATGAATCGATCAACGCGTTTCTTGTTTTTTGTTTACTTTTAATTCATATTTATATGAACGTTTATTCAATTGCAGAGATATACTTAAGCATTAACAAAAACAGCAAACGATGCATTGTGCATTTTGTTAATAAATATGTGACCCGACTTTTGTTTTTGTTCTACTAATTGCCACTATACGTAGACACACATTTTTGAGGTCGCTAAAGGCCCATAGTTCAAGCACTTAAATTGTACGTTGTTGTTTTATTCACTTCTATTTTATTTGGTCTGAAATAACAGGTTATTTACCAAAGTACAACATACGTGAGTGCGGTACACAAAGTAGACAGCAAAACTCAAATCGCAAACGAGACAAACGTTGTAAGCCACAATACATGACGTAAGAAGAACTCATTCCAAAATGCCCGTAAATTCCCCCTGCTTGCTCGCTGCAAAAAAGTACAATACAGTTGTTTTTATTTACCAGCAGGGTATACACACTTCCTTCTCGAGATTACGCTTGACCTAATCGAACTCTAGACTGGTGCGAACAGTAAAAGTAACTATGCATCAGTAGTGTTTAATCGAGTGTTTGATGCCACTGTCGTAAAGATGGCGGTGTTTTGTTTTCCTTTTTTTCCAACAAAGGGTCCATTTTCATTTAGATGAGTACTTTCTTGCTGAATTTACTATTGTATTGCCACATTTTTCCGTTGCGTTTAGACACTATAAATGTTGACAGAAAAAATATTGATAGGGAAGAATGTCAACACGAGATTGATATTGACTCTTATACAAGTGAAAACTTTTGTTATCATTATTTTAAATGTTTATGTATGAGCAGTTGTGCTTATGCAAGGGTTATTGGTATACATGAAAACAGTTTGTTAAGTTTGCATTTTTTAAATATTCTACTAGCAATTGCGGAGCAATTCTACTAGCAATCGGATTTCTCGTTTCCTATAAATACCGCATGGCATCTAGGTCAAACCCCATCTCAGACAGCTACGCTGAATAAATGGGAATAGAAATTAAACTAAACTAAATAAATGAAGAAGAAATATCTAAATCGCTTATCACATATTTAGACGGAAGTACTTAAATTAGCGGTATTCACGGAGCCAATCAAATCTCTGAATTGAGGTTGATCAAATTCAACAGTGCATGTTAACTTTAAGAGATACTGCATTGAAAGCTTCGTCACAGGTATGGATCTCTTATGTATGTATGTATGACAGAACAAATATGTGAAATACTTGAGTAGATTTTGTAGTTTAGAAGTTAAGCTTTAGGTCAAATGTCGCAATATCAGACTTCAATTGTAATGACTTGAAGTTTAACATTCTTTATTTCAGTGATGAATCATGGTAAACGTAAACGTGTTGAGCTGCACCTGTGTGTGTCCCACCTTTAATATGGTATTACGCACACATTTTCCGGGTGATGTATTTTCGTTCATGCAGTTTATGAATTTAAAAGCATTCGATGTTTAACATTACTAACCGCAAAATGTAGCGACACTACTGTGCATTGAACGTTAACTGCACTTTGAGATATTAAGATATTATATTGATTTTTACAGGATAAATGTGATTTTTGGTTGAAGTTTCCGTGAAAAGGTCCACACATGTAATGTCCAAAATTAGATATAGCGCATGTAGTATGTTTACTATACGTAAAAATACATCGTAGGTTTTAGACTTCTGTCTGGAAATCTAAAAGGTGAAGGACAAAAATGAATATATAAAGTTATGAATCATGCTTAGAGCGTTTCTTCTCTCTCTGCATTATGGGACATATTTTTAGTTTTCATATTGAAAACGTGTCCTTTAAATACATTAAATTTATTGAAACTAAAGCTTTCTCATCAAAACATACTTATACAAATTCATAAAACTTTTCGATCAGATTACTGAACTGTTCGTGAATTCATTCATTTTATTCGTTAACTGTGTAATGAGAATTTGAGCTATTTATGCCGTTCGTATTTGAAAAGTTTATATAAGTTAAAACAACCTTTTGGTGAAACTTCCGTTTTATGAATTGATGTTAGTTTAGATGTGAAGAGTGGTATTTGTAATCAAAATTCAAAACACCAACACCTTAATGTTGGAAAACGAAACTTTGACGTCATTTGCGGTTTGGGGAATGAATGTAAACTTTGCTGAATCATGCAGGGGGTGGGGGTTATGGACTAAACTTACAAATCCAGCCGGATAATCGCAACATAATTCTCAAAGTAAATAAACAATTCAATACCATGCGCCTCATTGGAAAGAACAAAAAGTGTGAAACGAAAACGTTGCGTCACATCTAATCAGAAAACCAGCCAGCTTTCATCGGATATTAAACAACAATGATTTGTTATTAATCTTAAATGTGAGGCTGCCAAATGAAAGGTTGTTTTGTAATAGTTGGCTTCAATATCTAATGAGCAGATATAACAATAATAAAGATAACTAATGCACATACATAGTTTCAGTTCTCTCATTTTAAACTTTATATATCGAAGCAACAATCAAAATATGACGCATTGTTCATAAAAAAAGAATACAAATTTACTTAAATATGATGTGACTTTAATGTGCTGTTAATTAATATCAGGCATTCATTCTATGTATAGTTTAACGCATTTAAGACAAAGACTACCAAACTGAGGGTCATATGACATAATAGTGACCAGCCAGGCATGACGTGTATAATACATGTAGATCTTATAAGACACAACAACACATTTACAAAAGAGTATGTTGGATAAAACGATGTATCGACACCGGAAGTGTCGCCCAAACTGACGCAATATTATCACAATTAATTGTTCATTTGTATAGACTATGCATTACTTAAAACCACTAAGAGACGACCATGACTGATTTAATATACGATACGAATTGGTAAAATGGACTATAGGAATCGATCAGCTTATAGTTATTATGTAAACGCACACAATATATTTAAACATGCATACATACGTATACCTATAACGACAAGTTTTTATCTCAAATAGTGAAACAGCCAAGTGGTTTGTAATGAATAAAAGAAGAAGTTTAAATCACATTTTGTAAATACATATTTATTAATCAGAAACAAGTACAATACAAAAAGTATTTAATGATTACAAGAGTTTATTAATTGTATTTGACAAACATGTATATTAGAAAAAGTACAACATACTTTTGCGCAGTACACAAGGTGGCCAGCAAAACACCGATCGCGAACGAAACAAATGTTTTAAATTCGCTACGCATCCCTTTCAAAGATCCCATTAAAGAAACGCTTAAACAATATTTCCACCAACTTGACCGATGGAACGAATGAGTAAAATACAGATGTATCGATTAACAGCACCTAACACTTCCTTCTCTAGTTTTAACGAATCGAAATCGCGACTAGACTGCATAACAAAGACATCAAGCGTAACGGGTTGAAGTAAATAGCAGGTGATGTTATTTGTGTATTGGGTAGAGTTTACATCAACCGCGTCAAGTCTGTTTTATATTACCATATTATTCAGGTATGTGATATTTGAGTTAAACTTCACAAATTACGCTGGCGTCCATATAAGGTTTAATGGGAAAAAAAACGATGTTTCGAAACAGATGACAAAGGAAACAGTGTCAATTTATTACAGCTTTATAGTGTGTATCCCCTCAACAACATTATTTTCCACCTAAATGATATAAGTACATCATGGTTTAAAGGCCCTATAAAGGTGAAGAACCGTAATTATTTACCGATTTTTAAATATAGTTTTCATATTTTATTTATAAAGATTATCAAAAAACAATATATATATAATTGCTATTGGACATTACCATACAAAAAATGAGCAATACAACTTGTTTTGAGCTCAAAATACAGTGTCATCAAAGTCAATTGTGTTTACAAACAATCAGTTTATTTACATCGCTGTTTACTCAGGAAAGTGAAAGTGAAAGTGACTCAGGTCACCAAAAATATATCGTTGATTTTCAACGTTTTCCGGTATCACTCACAAAGTAGGTCTCTTCTAAATGGTTAAAACGTTTGTAGTGATCTAATAATTTACTCTCTTTGTTTAAAATAGAATAAAAATTGAATTTTCTTTCGGCTATTTTAAGTATACGTCACCGCTTTGAGGCTACACACCACGTTAGTTGCAAAGTTGTAAACATTTCTTCCAATTATAAAACGGGTATATCTTCCATAATTTTTGACAACGTTGCACCTAAGCTGTGTTATAAGCATTTTTTTATGAAAGAGTAATTGAAATCCGGTAAAAATTAGACCAGTTTATATTCATAATAATTGGATTTGTCACCTTTATAGGGCCTTTAAGTTAAACTATCAAACTGTTTAAATAATCCAGCAGACTTTGCTCGACAATATATAACAACCGGTTAGCCTTGCAATACAGTGTCCACTACTATATCGCCACTGACCCATTAAATTGAACGCGGACAGTCGAAGAAGAAACACAAACGCTCAAACGTTTAACTGAAATTTCTAAGTACAACAGAGGCATAATTCTGGTTAATTGCAGGTCAGAGTTTATGAAACTGGTCAGTGACCTCACAAAACGACCCGAAGCACTAGGATCAAGTTTCAATTCCGAACCTGAAGTAAAAATAGTGGTATGAGGAGGTCACACGTTAACCTTTCCAAGAGCATCACGCGGAAGCAGACGCCGACATGTGGGTGAGTAGTATAGATCGGCCTATTCGGTGAATGGTCAAGCTAAAACGAGATATATGTTTCAAACAACTATTTAATGCATAATTTAAAAAAATATTAAGTTTTTTTGAAAAAAGAAACCATACCAAACTGCTGATCTGCCTCTTAAACAGATTCAACAAATCATCAAGTGAGTGAAATATTTAATCCAAACACATGTTTTTTAAAACCGGGTTGTGTGTCCATACATTTCAATAAAAACATCATATAACAAACGCAAAGTGTTAAAAAATTGTATGTATTAGATATATTTGATACACAATATCATGCAATAAACAGTGCTGTCAGTGAAGACTGAATTAAGATGATCTAGCCTATATAACATTTAATGTTGGTCAAAATGTGAACATAACGTTGTGAGACATGGAGTAGCAAGTCTGGATATTATATGTAGAGTAACATATTGTGAGCATTGGTATGTATTTGCAAAAATGATATCATAAAAACAAGATAAAAATGTACTCAACATATATTAAACATATAATTGAATGTCAGTGTTTATGACAACAAAACTGGTAGTGATGAAGTAAATAAAACTATTTATGTAAAATGATATGCAATAACATGCAAACAACATTATATTTAGGACAGAAAACAAATATGTAAGCATTATAAATGATGTGATGTTTGTTTTAAGTAACTCACATTTCACATATCAACATATCAAAAACATTTTGATGCAATGAGTATTTTGAACGTATTTGGCTACTTATATCAAACCATGCATATATCAGATCTTATGTTCCATAAACATTTCAAACGTTGAGTAGCTTATGCTTTAAAAACATATAAGTCATCCACCAACAGTATTTCTGCTGTGCCAATTCAGTTAAACTACATACTTTACGTTTATTCTTTCACTCAATCAATTGTTATATGTCCAATGCGTATATAACTTGTGTGGGTTATTCTCACAATCTACCAGACAAGACATCGATCAATTTGTATGTGTCAGATACAGATAAAGGTTGTTATTTTTACAGAGTATTGACATAAATTATAGTTGTTTCTATCTAACTTATAACAAAGTACTGTCAATGAATTTTAAATTTTAAAGTGTGGTGCTTTGTTCCAAGACAAATATATATATATAAATTCCATTGACATCGTGTCTTTTTGCAAATACTCTAATCACCGGAATAAAAATGTCAATATAACGGAATATATAATTGGTTTGTATGTTCATATGCGGCCAACGAAGCTCTGTAAATAAGACTACGAAACCTTGCGGGACCTAAAATCAGACAGGGTACTCCTGGCAGGATGCGCGAAAGCTCAGGCTGGTCACTAGCTAAGGTGGTCGCATTTTGAAAAAGACCGATTGAAATGACAGAAAACTAAAATGCTTTAAGTTACATAATGATGAAAGTTAAATACAAATAAAGAAAACAAGATGTGTAAACTGGTATTAGACCACGCTTCATACAATGCTATGGTTACTACTGGAATACCATGAATCTTAGCAAGCTGACTATGTTGAAAGTGTTATCTTTATAACAATTACACACAAACAAACACATGATGAATAATACGAGATTCGTCTGGTTTAGAATTACATGTTAACAGCATAATCAGCATATTTTGATTTATTTGAATGAGACAATGTCATTATTTGTAAGTGAATATTAAAGTCACAGAGAACATTTGTTTGTGAAAATTACAGTAACAGAGGACATTTGTCAGTAAATATCGCAGTAATATAGAACATTTGTAAGTGAACATTAAAGTTACAGAAAACATAAATTTTTGTATAAATTTAAAATAAGGTTTTTAGTGCATAACAAGTATGTGTATGCATTTATTACAGAGTTAAACGATATAATTATTTTGCTTTTTTTTTATCCAAGTATAGTCATGGAAATCGAGCTTGTAGGGGAGCAATTATTTATTTTATGAAAATTTATTTCGTGTAACATAACATATTATATAAAACTTCAACTGACAATAAACCTTCAATAGCGTAAAAAATTAACACCCTTCACACTAAAATGTTCTTCGAATATTGGGCTTGATATATGATCGGCGTCATGCAAACATGGGTCTTATTACATGAACAGCCAGGGTCGCTCCAGCCAAGCCTGTTTAATCGCGCAGTCATATCAGGAGCTCGCTGTTCGCTATAAAGTCACGCGAGATTGCGTAGTCTCAATAGCGAACTGGGTAGCTCCTGAAGAGACTTCGAAGATGTGCAGGCTGAGCTGAAGCTACGGTGGTCGCATATTGCACAGGATCTATTTTCTCGTGACGCGGGTCATATATGGGTGCTGTTATATGCAATTTCCTATGTCGTTTACATCTGCAAAAACATTTGTTTTTGAAAATGAGATTCTTCTGATAAAATAGTTGTTATTTGAAAGAGTTTTGTCTCCCGTTAGCGTAAATATTTATTTAGATATATAATGAGATGAAACCAATCAAAACGAGAACCCGTATATTTATCCCGCACTTGATTGGCGGGAACCGCGACCGCCATATTGTACTGTTCCATCGTTACGTTTGTTGCCACTCCGATTGTGCATGTTAATTTGTTTGGAATCCATTGTTTGAAAGTGTTGATATTAAGACAGTTTATATGATGTATTGTCGGACCTGAATTGGAAGATGATAAGATGGACCCTGAATCTCCCGCCCCAATAAGAATGGGAACGAGATTTTGACCCATCTGATCAAAAAAAGACTTTTTCGGCTTAGCCCATATAATGAAAGTGCACCATCTGACAAATCAAAATCTTAAATTTGAGCGCTTAGTTCCTAATATTGACGAAGTTATGGCAATTTTTATATTTGATGCCTTAACACCGGTTCCGGACATTTTGTTTAAAAAAAAGCACTATGATTTGATGATTTGCAGAACATTTTATGACCTTTTTGGTGACTGTAATGCTTACCACAAATGCTTTCACTATTGACAGCAACTTTGATCATGTATGTATAGTTTAATAGACAATTATTGTCTTTGCATCAGAAACTAGAAGACATAACGATTTAATTGAAATTTCATGCTTACAACATTACATAAACTAAGTACCGTTATGTGTTAGTCCCATGATTCTGAAATAACATTTATGATTAATTTCAGTATGTGTAGTGTTTATATAATGCTTTAAAGGAACCATTACATTCATTCATCAATGCATCTAGCTATACACTGTATCGACAAGATAACGCCAGTGAATGGAAACAGATAAACAGGGATTTTCTCAGCCAGCTGTACATATCAATTTATCACTGAATTGTATACATTCTTCTGTAATTATGTCGTTTTATTGTTGTGTTCCTAATTACAAAGCTTAAGTATTTGATGAAAATGTTTCAATGAAACAGTACCCAAATGTAATGTTGATCATTGATTGCACGGAACTTAAAATACAAATATCATCTTCACTGAAACGAAAGTCGCAGACATATTCAGATTATAAATCAACAAACACTTTTAAGGGCCTGGCTGGAGTGGACTGTAGAGGTGGCATAATGTTTGTGTCGCATTTATACACTGGAGGTATAACAGACAAAGAAATTTGTCAAAGAAGTGGACTTTTCGATTTATTGAAACATAAAATAGACAGTCAGGAACTTAAAAATGGAGATGGAATCATGGCCGATAAAGGCTTTACCATATCAAAGGAATTAGATGCCTTGGGTCTGCGCCTGAATATTCCACCATTATTTTTGGGAAAAGGAAACGGTTATCAGGTGCAGATGTGCAAGGCACTCAAGTTAATGCATATCACAAAATCCATATTGAGAGGGCGATTGGAAAAGTTAGAAACTTCCATATATTTGATAGGAAATTACCAATTAAATCAGCTGGTGATATTCACCAACTTTTGACAGTGGGCTGTCTGCTGTCTTATTTCCAAGATCCACTTATTACAAATCTGACGGATGATAATGCATAAGTACTGACTTATTATCTATCAGAGTCTGACTAAACTTTCAACTTTCAAATTGATTCTGTGATGCATCATGCATCGTTGATTTGTTTTTAATTTCCGTAAGTAAGGAATTGCAAAGTTTATGTAGAACTGGGCAAGTTTAAGAAAAATTGTTCCCGTCATGAAAGGCTCCAATGTATGGACAACAAGTGTTTATTAATAAACCTGTTTGAAATACTGTTACATTATGGTGACACGAACTCCGCATTTTCTTTGTACATAATTTTCAAGCTGTATTTTCTTATTCTCTACCATGTGAAATTGATGCAACACTTCCAATGATTTCAAAAATGTTGTGCTAGCCTCGTCAATTTGAGATGAGCTCATATTCAGATTTAGTTGCGGGATCGGTAAGTCTGGAAAAGCAAGCGTTTCAGGCAAAACAGTAACAACTACATTGGGAATGCGTGCCGAACTATGATAGTAATTTAGTTGATAACTAAGTGGAGAGCCGATTGGAACTTCACCAACTAAAGTATCACTTGTTTGGGTAGTAGAGATATTTTCCGTGGGGAATAACTATGGGAATATAATCATTTCGTCCACAAACTGTAGTTTGTATTGAATTAATCTCCTCCTCTGACAGTCCCAATGCCATTTTACTTTTCTCTGCACGGGCATTATACAAATAACATTGTACAGGCTCCCGTTTTCTCGTGTGTCTATCTGTTGTGCTTTAAGCAAAAGTCAGCTTCAAAACTGGCTCAGCATCTATGTTATCCCCACGTGGCTTGTGCCATACTTGGCCCACCTCTGTACATGACATGTCTGCCGAAATTTCCTACATTTTCTTTGCAACCGAGTGATTAACTGTATTTAGTAATGCAATAATGGGATTGCAAACCCCACCAGTTCTGAAATAAAACAGAGCACAATAGTGTTAATATGCATACATCAAAAGGTCCTATTGTGTATTACGCTTTCTACCACAAATATAATATTCAATCATGTTATGTTTTCGTGTGAATGCATCTATAACTGTGCATATTCTAATTTTATGATAGTTTCTTCTTTAATTAAAAATATAGAAAATAAATATTTGTATGTATAATACGGCAATAATAAAGTACATAATTATTACCCTGCTATGCAGCTGCACCGTCCACCAAACACTTTGCCGTCCTTAAGACAAATATCAGCAGATACCGTATGTGGTGCTTCGTTTTTTCTTTGACTCCGCCAACATTTTGCCTTCACCATGAATGTTTAATCATCTTTACAAACAAAAGCTTCATGAATGTAACTTTCTATGAAAAAGTTGAACCCTTTATCAAATGCCCCATTTTTTCCATTTTCTTATATATAATCTGAAATTTGTATTATCGAAAACTTCCATTCAGTTCTTTAGTCCAATTCAAAGATTTTGTACTTGTGGCCATTTTTAACTCTTGATTGTATGTGTGAAAACTATATTCTATAAACAGGTTCTTGACCTGCAGATGGTAAATTTTTCATGCATGTGTGATTACGTGGTGTTAAGTGATTAGTTATTACCGTTGCTGATAAGCATGACCAATTTGTTGATGATACCTCTTAAACCCATTCAACAGTTGTAAACCACTAGTTATGTAGTGTATTGGAGAGATACTTCTCTCATGTTTACCTGTTTTGCTGGCGCGGGAACATTGTCGATACGGAGTATACTAAAACCCACCAAACTAAAACCCACCAAGGTATCATTGCTTTTCCTTTAGACCAGCCGGTATAGTCTGTCTCATTAGATGCATATGCTAAATTATTTAAAAAATACTGTTGAGTGTTTGCGTGTGAGCATTCTCAAGATCTGCCCTAAGCCGTGGTCACATCCGGGTTAAGTCTACCTTACGTTGAGTTTTCGTCTATATTATCCTCAAAACCATACGTTTTACTTTCGGCAACCGTACGAGTTTCTTCTTTAGTACGTCAGCCTCAAACGACGCATTGACACAAAGGCAAGCGCTTGAGTTGATGCGCCGGTCGTGGTTGGAATACCCGCTGTAAGGGCACCGTGCATACATCGTGCGGCGAACCTTCGTTCGATGTTCGTTGGTTCACCCGCCGAGAGACGCAAAGTGTCTGGGCAGACGACGTACAACACCTTTGCGTTGGTCGTACGTCAGAAACAGACACCTGGCGATCACCGCAAGGAGATTGAGGTAGACGCACGTTTACAATGGGGTGATCACGTCTTCTTGTGTTTTTAATTTAATTGGAAAAAAATCATTCTGCGACATTAATGCAATATAAAGCAGAAATAGCGTGAACAAATTACTGTTATACTATCAGCGGTGATTGGTCGGCGCCGGCGTGGAAAAGATGTGTTAGAGTGCGCTCACGCAATGAAAGGAGACCACTGATTAGCCGATTCGACACATTAATGGGGAAGCTTGTACGATAGTCAGATGGTGACTTATTATCTTAACACGGCTCGTCTTGCTTCTCTTCTTCTGGACTACTCGCCGGAGGTATTTTTTAAAGATCCGTATTTGGGTAAGGCACTCTGACGAACAAATTTATGTTTCCACGAGATGGCATTCTTGATCGTCAAAACGATGATAAACTCACTTTGAAAAAACAACGCATTTATTTCACAAACTATGCCTACGATTTATTATATTGTTTAGGCAATGGGAGTTGCGAGGGAATGTAAATAAACTATATCAATTGCGCGTGAGACGTGCAGCAATAGTAGGAACTATGGAAATCGCACGTCGTCCTTGCGACTGTCGTGCGTCTGCCGCACGATACACGCATGTCTAACGCATCTTTGCTAACTTACTTGAGAAGCCGAAAACGTGCGTCAACCGTGCGACGACCGCGCGTTGGACTCACGGTGCCCTTGCAAACTGCACAAGGTTTCATCAAACGCATGCGTTAGTCTTGCGATCTAAAAATCGTGCGTCTGGTCTGCGATCTGCGCTTAACGCAGTGGGTTGTGACCAAGTCTTAAGGCATCATGCCCTAGTTCTTGTCAGGGAACGGATTCGATACGTTTGTAGAGTAGGCGAATGGTTTGAATATAACAGTTAGCTTGCACTGTTTTGCTCGTAATTATTTAATTACAGAAGTACAAGCGTAAACGTTTACGTTTTGCACTCGATGATGTGAATAAGAAATTCAACATTAAGGTCCATACAATAAAGAAAATAATTATAAATCAATTGACTAAATGTGCAACAAAAATCTGTATTTATTGATTTTCTATATCATAACTCTTTATTCCTAAGTTAACTTAATCAGAAGTCTTCATTCAATGTTACATTACATCAGATGTTATCTATAACTGATTAACACGTTAATCATCCCACAATGGGTGCCGACGAGTGACAAGTTTCGCAGCATTCTTGACGAATATTAGCATCGTAGTGACTGCAGAGACTCTGTTGGCAGCCTGACAGATGGTCCCCGTACTCGCAGCCTGTTTGAGAAATGAAAACATTTGAGCCTCGCTCTGTGAAAAGTGGATTTAAGGCATGTGCGTAATGTGTCGTCTCAGATTTGCCTGTGCAGTCCGCACAGGCTAATCAGGGACGGCAATTTCCGCTTTTATGATATTTTTCATTTAAGGACAGTGTCTTCTTAGCAAAAATCAAGTTAAGGCGGAAAGTGTCGTCCCTGATTAGCCTGTGCGGACTCCACATGCTAATCTGCGACGACATTTACGTACATGCATCAAACCCCCTTTTAACAGAGCGAGGCTCATTTAATGCAGTCCGAAAAAAATAAGATTCATGTTTTCTTAACAAGTAGTGAATACGTCCCTTCAGCGCGTGATATTGTTTGTGAGACATTATTCATTTCAAATATGTGTATTGTTTCTTCAATTATTTAGTATTTGTAGAAAAATGACGTGTTCACTTGACATTAAAACAACACGCTGAATGATGTCGATCGATTTAATCGTACGTCTGGCCTTCGACGTGAAGCTATTGCGTTTGAACCCATCACGAGGAAAACTCCAGTATTTTGTTTTCTCACAACACACCAAGACTAAGAATATTTTTAACAAGAGCTTTGTAACCAACTCAAGACCAGTCCCTTACAGGGTTAATGGTGTCGAGGTCAGCTTTAATACTTTTTGAGCTGTCGAAATATCGAGTTTTTAGTGTTTACTCATTTCTTGAACCACCATATCAACAACAGTTTTTGCATGATGCATTCAAAAAGAAATAGTGTCCATATTCCTATTATAGCCCTCGGGCCAATAAACTTTTGCCAATATAGAAATCACCTAATGCAAAATTCGCCAAACTTCACGTGTGTATAATTCAATCAATTGATTACGCCGTCCAGCTGTGTGCAAACTCAAACAAGGACGCGAATGTTAAAACAAAACTCATAGAAGTTTTGTTATCATAAAAGTTGGCTAGGAAAAGTGGAACAAATTTAACTGCACACATTGCCGTCGCTCTTGGTGAAGCTCGAATAAAAAACGGGATAACGCCCGAAAAGGCGAAGTTCAGGTAATTCAAGACCATAACTAAACAAAAAGCTGCAGCGACGGTGCTGATTACTTGAAAAAGTTTTAATCAGATGTCACGTGTGAGAGATGGAAATGACTTAAAGAGATAATTGGAGATGGGTAAATGGATATTACTCAACAATATTTTAGAATTAGTTTTCTGAGTTTTGCCTATTTTGTCTAAATATAGTGCTCTCGTATACATTCCATTAATTTGGTCAGGTTTTGAGTGCCCACATGAAAACGGTCTAGCGTAAAAACAGACCGACTATATAAGTCTCGGTAAGAAGTACGATCATTCATCTAAAGTTAAGCTTTACCCGCCAAATTCACGTTGCGCGACTTCGCAAAGCTACCACAGCACGTGGCGAGGTTGCTAGCCGTGTAGCAGATATCCCTCCGACTGGGGAAATAGGACGCGCAAGACGCTACACTGTGGTCGCCATACTCGCAAACTGCGAAGATATACATGCATATATTCTTAATGGTATATCCATGTTTGTTATGGTTTAACAAAAGTATATTTTTTGAATCAACAGTAAAATTGTATGTGTAGTTTCTATTGAAAATATAGCAGTTTTATAAAGTAAATAACCGATTTACTCTTATGGGGTGTGGTACAACTGCGCGTTACTCTGCTGTTTCACACACCAGCCACAGAAAGTCAACATATTATACCATAACACTGCTACTGATATACAGTTACATTTAAACAGTGCACATACCCCTTATACAGGTAATTACAGGTAATGTCGCGATTTTATTATTCACCAGTATACAGAGTAGATGGCACGACAGGTATTCTTAAACTAAGACTTCAATAGCTCTGAAAACCATACATACACAGTTTTTCTACAATAAGTTGACAATTCGATGTAAACTTTATTTTTTGAATTCCTTGAAAAAGTTGTAGTTAACATAACGAGAAAACATTACCAGTTATAAAAGCCGTAATATGTTCGTATTTACATGCGAAACGTTTGTAATGAAACACACAACACTGCTTAACATGGTAGAGTTACAAAATATGAATGCATGTTGAACATTCTGACTCTAAAATATAAAAGGCACTCTTACAAAAGTACTTATGGAACACTTTGTGGCAAATTAAGCCAAACTCTTAATAGATTGCTGTATAATGGTATGTCATTGAAGCTTTTGACAATGTTCCACAACAATTACGCATTCCAATGATCCCAACTATTTCGGTGCTTGGCATTTACAAGAATCAAGTCGAAAGTTGTTGTATGAAATGTACGCAGCATTTTACAAAGCTTGTACTTATTTACAAACAATCAAATGTTGCTTTCTTTGTGCTTTGCACAACTTAAACATTATTGTCGATTTTTGCAATCAACTAGCGTTAAACTGTAAAACAAAACACATGAATGCACTGTATAACTTATTTCTTACACATACTGTATATAAGTTCACATACCGACGTTGCTGCTGTTCCGGTGCCTGGCACAACTTCCGCAGCATATTTGATCATAAGGTGAGGTGTAACACATGTAGGGCTTGGTCGGGAAGTAGGGAGCGCAGGACGAAGGGTTCTGGTCACCGTACTCGCAACCTGACAGGACATAAAACAGCAATTAAATGAGTCGCGTTCTGGGAAAACTGAGCTAAATGCATTTTCGTAAACCATCGCCCCAGATTAGGCTGTGCAGTGCGCACATGCTAATCAGGGACGACACTTTCCGCTTGTATGGAATTTTTCGTTTAAAGGAAGTCTCTTTGAAACAAAAATTTAGTTTAATCTGAAAGTGGCGTCCCTGAACAGACTGTACGGACTGCATAGGGTAATCTGTGACGACACATTACTCTTATGCATTAAGCCCAGTTTTCCCAAAGCGAGGTTCAAATACTAAAAAAATGTTACAGGTCATTTCATTTTATTGGTACAATACTTTTTAAAACATATGTATAATCTGACGGAGCAATTTTTCCTTACTTAATAATACGTTCTTTTTAAGTATTTTTGATAAAGGTTTGTTTAGAAAACAAAATGATGACCAATGTATTGCGATGGCTGCTGTATGATGAATGGGTCTACCTGGAGTGTCTTGCTTGTATTTCCTACAGGTGTTACAGCAACGCTTTGAGACAACCGCCTGGTAGCAGAGGTAATGGTTGGCTGGCAACGCGACGTCATTGCACGTCTCGCCAGTTTCTAACCGGAAGTCGGGATCGTCTTGACTCCAGGGACAATCGTCTGAATTGGATAGGACAAATACGTATTATAAACGGTGCAACAACAACCTCGATGCAGTATTGAAAGGTCAGCGTACGATATTTACAAGGATGACGCGTTGACTTCCGGATCTTAAAACTATTTTTTTTTTGTATAACAAATATGACCAAATAAGAGTGTGAGAGAAATATCAAAATGCTGCTTTATGAGCAACCAAAACAGATATTATATTTGTCCTTATCAACCGAATTTGAAAGTGTCAGTGTGAAACTCAATGAACAGGAAATATAGGGTCTTTTCAGAAAACAAAGGTTGTCCATTTATGCAACATAAAATAAAAGTCTTAAAATGGAAATAATAAAAAGATATGTATATTATAATGTAAACAAATTGAATGGATATAAATAGTGCAAGTTAACAAGAATAGTAATTCAGAAGAATAAACGTTTCCCCAACGAACCAATTTCCTTTGGATTCAAAGGCCATAACCTTTACGACTCGGCCATACCGACTGTCATGTTGTGTAAATTACATTTTTATTTATATATAAGCGATCCACGCGTTGTAACCCAAATTAACGAACACATCAGAAACATTCCATATTGTATATTCGTGTTGCGTTTTATAGTTTCCTAAATTTCAAATGATGATTAAATCATAAATGAAAGTATATTTTCGGTAGAAGAATGTGCCATTAGCGTTATTTTCTCCCTAATGTACACTGTTCATTTATATTGCGTAGTCTGAGACAAGAGAATGGAAAAGTTTCATTTCTGCAATCTGTGATCAAATCCCTTTACAAATAATGGAACATGAACACAAAAGAACAACCTACCTGGAACGGCCGGGGCTAAATCGTTATAGACGCATGATCCATTGATGCACCACTGCAAAATACGCAAATCATGATATATTATTTGTGTTGTTTATTTGTACGCCACACAATAGCTTTGTCATAGGTGGACAAAATGGCCCTTAATGTGCTAAAGATGTAGGTCGTCATACAATGTGGTTATTAAAACAGGCTATTTCGTTGACAGGGTGGGTGTGGGTAAACCTAAGGTTTCTGCTATCTCGAACTCGAGAACGAATGGACATACCAAACCTATATGCAATCTCAAGCGAGGTCTTGATAAACGGTAATTATGTTTATGTATGATGTTTTACTACAATAATTAAATTCATTGTTTATAAATCCAAAAGAAAAAAAAACACCTGTTTCTTCTAGAAACGTTGGCCTGCACCCAAACTACCTACCATAAAATCCCAAATGAACATAATATATAAGCTTTATAGGTATGGATACTCATGACAATAACTAAAATCTCGAATACTTGAGCGGATGCAACGAATCATAAAAACAATATAAACGCAAAGGGCATTCACCCAAGAATAATGCAATTTTCGGCGTTATGGTTTATATGTACTGCACTCCCCTTTAATGGTATAATCCGTATATGTGGCGTGTTCTGAGAAAACTGGTCAAAATGCTTGTGCGTAAATTGTCATCCCAGATTAGCCTGTGCAGTCCGCACAGGCTTATCAGGGATGACAATTTACGCTTTTATGACATTTTTCGTTTAAATGATGTCTCTGCTTAGCGAAAATCCAGTTTAGGCGGAAAGTGTCGTCCCGGATTAGCCTGTGCGGACTGCACAGGCTAATCTGGGATGGCACTTTACGCACAAGGATTTTGTCCAGTTTTCTCAGAACACGCCACATATTACTATTCAAGAAAACACCGCTTAAAGTATACGAATAACATTCTATGCAATACCGAATTATAAAATATTAACAATAGACAATAACTAAAAATTACGTAATACAAAGTAACTGTTCTTGAACACTTAACTTTTCCTCGCGGAAATTAAAGCACCTTTCAAGTGGCATGGTGACAGCTTAAACAAGTTTTTGACTATATATACGACACACTGCAATCTTCAATCAAGAGTTTTATAAAGTTATATACATATGGATATTATATAAATACAGCTAAATCTTATAAAAGTATACTATGTGTATACAATATGTGCGTAATAAATATACATTTCCTTAATTCCAGCATATTTATTACGAGTTATGAGCCATACTTCTCTAACGAGAACTTGTAAACACGTCATTTCGTATCGTTTTATGAAAGAAAATAATGAAATATGTGCATGCAATATTTTCAATTTAACATTCAAAGCAAAAAATATCATAGCACACCTTTTTGTTCCCGCAGGCAGTTTTGTCGTCTGCTATAAACCCCGTGCACACATGCGGGTTGTCAAGGTCGTCGCAGAACATTTTTGAGCAGACGATATCGCCAAATGCCAAATTGTCGTATGTTTTTGCCCCCTTCACAATAAATGAGTAACATACAATTATTAAATTCTTAGTATTAAGTTATAACTTATATATAAGATTCGAAATGATATAACACAGAGATTTGAAAATACACAAAATAATATTTAATACATTAATTTAAAATATATATATTTCCCAAAATTCCTGAAATACCCTGCAAAACGAGGACGCTGGCCCGTGCTTCACTTTGCACTGCGCATCTATATCCGTCATTGACGTCAGGAGCGTCCCGTAGTTGGCGCATGCTTTGCAACATTGTCGTTTCACCGCGCTACCTCGCACAGTCCCCGGTAATGGCGACCAATTTCATCGCATGTCTTGTTGGCGACTTTTCCCGTGTGTTCCCCAGCAAAACATTCGTCTGGGATGAGAGGCGACATAAATAATACATTAAAGCATTGTATTACTACATTTAGTACATTATGATTGCTTTTATTCGACTTTTCCCAATGTATTCACCAGCAAAAATATCTTCTGAGAGAGGCGACAGAAATATAACAGTTAACCATTTTATTGCTGCACACAATTCTTTTTATTCGATTTAAATGTATGTCAGATGCCGTTTAAATAAACTCTCGTGAATGATCTAGGACTCGCAAATAATCAGTGCACATTAAATACATCAATCCAACTGATTTACCAACCGAACCGTTACTGTCTTGCGAAGATTTACTGAAACGGTCGTCAGTTATAAAACAAATACTGTATTACTGATCATATCTATTAACCTGTAACCACAAAAATACTAATAAACGTATTATTGTTACCATTTTGTTATATGATACATGTATTTATACAGTTCACTAGTAAGAACTGAATCCTTTCAAACCTACCAGTCACGTTGTTCTTATAAGAACTGGCAACACACTCATCGGCTATGCAATACTGCAAAGTATGGAAACTATTACTCGAAGCATATTTTTAAGTGTTAGGTACAATTTTGGGAATTAATGTTGTGAAGGCATAAATTCCAAAATTCCCAAATTATATAATTCATCCATACGAAAATATAACAGTTAATCCAAAATAGAAATTCAAATATGTACATTTTCTTTTCATATATTCCCTTTTCGAATATATCGACCAATATATAGACATTAATGAATACATATTGAAAGAACTGTTTTATAATACAAAAACGGCATGGCAAGAATTCATCTGTGTTCATATAGGAAATTATTCTTAAATATGTCAATGTATTTTGGTTTTCTATATTAGCTCACTAAAAGTATTGATACGTTACCAGGGTTTTGATTATCTTTCATAAAACTGTTCTTTCGGTTGTTTTTATTGTACTGCCATTGTATTAGACCTATTGAAATCGCTCACCTGATCTTTTCCACAAGGAGTGGCATCGCCTGCCAGGACAGACAAACAATCGTCGTTGTTTCCCGGAAGTTTGCACATCAGTTTATTACAGTTTGTACGGTTGTCTGTCGTCTGGTACAGGCTCTACAAAAACAGTGAATGACTTAATGTTTTCTTCATATATTAAAATGGAGGTAAACAAGAATTGTATTAATGACTGTAGAATTTAATTTGTAAAATTAAATTACTGTGTTACTTTGCTTTTTGAATACAGTGCTTGCCATTTTGATATTGGAAATGTAATTTTTTTAAAGAGGAAACACGAAACAAAGGATATGTCTGCCTTCAAAATTAATGGACAGTTTGAGCACGATGTGTTCGAGGACTGAATTGTTTAAGGCTTACCCTGCATAGGTAGGACTCTGGTCCGTACTTCAGCTGGCACTGCCTGTCGTGTGAAAACACCTCACCGTACCATTCCCCGAACTCTCGTTCGATCACGGGATCCACGTGATTGTCGTTGATTAGGTCCAGGCAGTTCTGGTGCTGACTGGATATGGATATAAATAGTAAATAGTATATGAAGTTATTGTAATTACCGGTCATGAAACAGGTATACAGGTAAACAGGTAAACCACTAGGTAGTCATCACAGGTTGATATCAAAGAATTATTGAATTGATCTATAAATAAAGACGTTATTTTAAAATGTTGTGATTGTGATCTACTAACTATTTTATATACTTACGTTTGTATACGTTGTATGAACTTCCGGATGTAGTCTGCAGAGCAGTCCGAGAACACCCAGCCCGTCTTATTGCGGGGCTTCACCGCGTCCATGAGGAACCCATGACCGCAGCTGTTTTCATCACCGTCGTGGTTGCAGTCCAAAACTGTCATGTGTAAACCCAACTCAATACGAATGTTATTAATCTCAAAGATGGTAAGAACTTTTAATACCTACCACATAGAATGCGTGTATTAATTCAGCTTCAATTTAAAATTGTTAATTATAAAATATCAATACCAAGATGAATTGTAATAATGTTCGCATGTAAGTAATTTGGCCAGAGTGCGAAGACAACATCTTACAGTTTGTAGACTTTGTGATCAATATCTTATACGCTCGTACATATTTTATGTCTTGAAATACAAAACATATGTTGCACTTTTGTGATAGTTTCAGATCAGATCATTACGTGATGCCAACACAATCTTACAAATGGTACATTACTTATTCCATTGACGTCACAAACAAAAAACTTGCCAGAAGAGAAATCAATATGTACATATTATTCGATTGATTTAATTCGCAGAGTTCAAAAAGGCTGTTTGCATTTGTCTTTACTAATTGCAAGCGAAAATACAAGGCACGACAAAACGAGTAAACACATATTTAAAGCATGCCCCAACACCATTGCGTTTAGAGTTACGGAGAGATCGATTGTTTTACCTATGTCCAAGCTCATGGGCAATTGTAGTAACAGAGTCAAAGCCTTCCAGTCTAATAAGGGAGATGCTCTTAAGTTGGCAGGCAACACCTTGGTATGCATACCCTGAAAATTCAGATTGCACATGGAATATATTAACATAAAGCATATGTAGACACTTAAATGCTTTTGAAACCGATATACGCATCTCAAAATCTTAAACAATGGCTGCCTACTTACCAACAACATTTGTTCCATTTTCGGCATATGACAACCGGTATCTGAATGTAAATAAAACTGCATTATAAGCAACGTATTTCTATGACAAGGTCATGCAAAATCCTGCTTTAAGAAGAAGAAAAAAAAAACAGAAATGTCCATTAATCACATGTCTCCATGTTGAGTTATGATCTTCAAAGTATACATGATATATATGCACTGTATAAAATACTGTGTACACGATTTGCACATATATATGCATAATCTGCACATTGTGGGGCAAAAGTATGCATAGGTAAATAAGCACACCTTGAATGTATAGAGTCCATATATTTTATCCAGTTTGAGTAAATCCTGTTACAATGCAGAGCGATTGACTGTGAAAAAAATGCAAGGAATGACTGATATATACATGACCTATCTCATATCTTATTATGAAGAATTCTTGGCCACACCAAATCCAACATACTGTGTAAAGGCCATACCATTATCATGCGGTATGCTTGCCCACACAATGTTCCATATACTAGGACGAGAAAACAAAATGCAGCGTACTGTGTAAAGGTCACGTTATGTTTATGTGGTATGCTTGCCGACATCATTTTCAAAGTAATAGGACGAGGCAATTTCAAAGTACTGCTTAAGTCAATGGAGTGGTCACATGGTATTATTCGTAAAAGGAAAGGACCAGGCCATAATTTGTTAATACCATGGTGTTGCCACATGCTATTTTTGTCCACACCGTATTATACGTGAAAACGGTTACACCAAGCCCAGCATTGTTGAAAGGCATTGGAGTGGCATTCAGTGTGCTTGTTCGCACTGTATTATACTAAAAGCACGAAGCCAAATCCAACGTACTGTGTAAAGGTCATAGAGTTGTCTTTTGGTATGGTTGAACACCTCCAACTAAACGTAACATAACGAGGCACAAACCCGAGGCAGTGTACAAAGGTCATGTCAAAGTCATGTAGTATGCTTGTCCATACCATATTCTGCGTAATGGGACAGGGCAAAATCAACACACTGAAAAAAAGGCCACGACATGGTCATGTGATATGCTTTTCTGCACCATATTCAAGCTAAGAAAACACCCCCACGCACTGTGTTAAGGCCATTGCATGGTCATGTGATATGCTTGTCTACACCAAATTCAACGTAAACAAACCACGCTCTGTGTAAAGGCCATGGCATGGTCATGCGGTATGCTTGTCTACACCAAATTTAACGTAAACAACCGCGCACTGTGTAAAGGCCATGGCATGGTCATGCGGGATGCTTGTCTACACCAAATTTAACGTAAACAAACACGCACTGTATGAAGGCCATGGCATGGTCATGTGATATGCTTGTCTACACCAAATGTAACGTAAACTACCACGCACTGTGTTAAGGCCATGGCATGGTCATGCGGTATGCTGGCCTGTAACTGCTGGGACACAGCCACAAAATCCCGGATGGCATTATCCCTGTTTACTACCACAGTGCCATTCAGGGTACCGTTTTTGTTTGTCTCGAAGTACGCCGAATCACGAACACTCTGAAAAACCATCCACTTTGTTCAAAGTTTGAATATTACAGCCAACGCAAACAGTGTAAAGAAATATTATCTCGTGGTTTTGAGCAATAATGTAGATTTTAATAAATACACTTTACATATTGTGTTTTGTGTGTGTTATAAGGACATGTTTCGCGCCATTCGCGTTAACGTTATTATTTAAGTTGTATTTATTAAACCGGTTCGTTTTATTAATTAAATTTGAATGTATTACGAGTTCATATACGTTTATATTCGATATTATTTGCAAGTATGATACTTATACCTGTTTGAAAACAACGCCAACTAACTTCATTTTCATAAAGATGTTTTTCGCCTCCAGCGATTTGTAAATATTGTTTGTCTGTGACAAAGAACCCAACAACATGTTAAAAAAGCAATTACATATATTCAATGTGTATTTATACTAAAATGAGCAACGCCTATGAACGTTGAGGAATTTAGCTTGCGATAATGTTAATAAAAAAAAAAAACACACACATTTTAGGTGTTATAATTTTCAAGAAAACTTTTATTAACTTGCATCTCTATTTTAAAGCAAAGAATTGCTGTCGCATTCGGTAAACAACGTGTCTCTTTATATTGCTAGTTCATGGACGAAACTATTTCAAGTTCTTCGTATAAAATTGAATCGCCCGTTTTGATGTGAAGATTCAGAAAAGATTAAGTATTTTCTAGCTAAAATCATTATCTACTCTTAACTCGCACTTTTGGTAATTTTAAACCAAAGACATTTTAGTATGTCTGAAAGAGGTGACACAATTATAGCAACTCTACCTACCGAATGCATCATGGTCGCTATGGCTTCCTGTAACGTATCCTTGGTTACGGTTTCCCGTTTGGCTGCTGGCCAGCTGTGGTCAGTCCAGTCATACCACCTTTAAACAACAAAGGCAGCTTATCAATGCCGAGAATACAAGAGAACATGCGTATAATACAACAATACTCAAATTATAAAAAAATAGCATTCATTATATTTATACAAGCCTCAGAGCTTAAGGTCAATATATACAGATGATAAATTACACCGTACCATGAACATCTTAAATGTTGAACACGTTTGGCAATTGAAATTTGTTTTGTAATGACATACATTTTAGACATACTTAATGCTATCAAAATATTGTTAATATAACTGGCATTTGACTTTTAAATTACAATCTGAATTTTATTTTGGAAGGGTGCTTGAAAAAAAAATCAAACGGGCGTTTCATTTGAATATGAGGTTGAAATAATTGTTTTACAGAACCTTAAGACGAAAAACATTTTTGTTGTTTCAGGTTTCCGTTTCTACTGCTAATTCTACGACCCTGAATAATCTTTAATTTGAAACATGTTTTTTTATAAGATGTTTCATTAACTTAATGTTGCTTAATGTGTTTCTTAAAAACAAATGATGTCAAGTTATTTTGTGGCTTATTTTTATCATACATGTCGAAACCTTCATAAACAAATATATACTATTTCAATATCCAATAAAACAGTCCTTAAGTTTTCAACAGATCAATTTATATAAAAACTTAAAATCCCATACCCCCCTGTCATTTTATTTATGGTCATGTTACCTAACCATATATATTCACCTTAGTGATCGTCATACGGCATAACTGACAGTGTATTTTTAATGTACAACATGTTTTAATGTGTTTTAAAGTAAGACAATGTTTACTAATGGGAATACTTTAGTTTTATATAGTTTTACTTCACAACTTATAATAAGCGTGAAATATTTAACTACATTTTTTTATTATCTTAGTACTTCAAACAATTCCCAATGACGAAACGTCTGTGTACATGCTAATTAGGGAATATTACTTGCCCTTGATCTATGACACAATCGCGTGACAGACGATATGAACTTCTATTCACTTGTCACTTTGATAAGAGTTTTGTCTCCAAAGCGTATTAATAGGTCATTTAAGGTGGTTCCACTGTTAAAGATCATTCGGTTTGAAAGTGGACCAAACGCATGTTTGATGTTATGATAAAACCAGAAGTTTTAATAACAGTCTTCTTGTAAAGGCATCGGCGTTAAGGCCAGTTCTGTTGGCATATTGCGAGGCTTTTGTATGTATTCGGTTAAACGCGTAATGCATGTGCGTAAAGTGTCGTCCCAGATTAGCCTGTGCAGTCCGCACAGGTTAATGAGGGACGACACTTTCCGCCTGAACTGGATTTTCGCTAAGAAGAGACATCATTTCAACGAAAAATTCCATAAAAGCGGCGATTGTCATCCGTGATTAGCATGTGCGGACTGCACATGCTAATCTGGGATGACAATTTACGCACAATATTTTACCAGTTGCTCGAAGTTTTCATTTAAAAATTTGCGAATTACCATTTACGAACAGAAATGCATAGATAAAAAATATATTACATAAATAAAACAAAACGGTAGTTGTTAATATAAAGGAAACGACAAATGTTATGTTCAAGAATTTGCCTTATTTGAAAGGTGAGCTATTTTGAATGTTATCATGACATCATATACTGGACTTTAATATTGCATTAACACATTTTATATGTCAACGCATGTGCTGTTCCCAGAGGAAATTAGAACATTTCAAGTTGATTGCAGGTCGAACTTGATCATTTACCTATAGCGGCTTTTGTTTGATTTATCAGCCTCGTCGCTACAAGAACGTTTTATATAACTTTGATGTTCACGCATGCACATATACGTAATACTTTAATAATTCTATGTCAATATCCAAACTATGGAAAATGCAAGATAAATAGATGATATATGAATGTACTATTATATAATTATGAACGAAAACTTAAATAAAATGAATACGATCTATAAAATACCAATTTCATTAATATAAAACCCGTTTCAAGGCGTTCAAACCACAGATGCATTCATGTGTGTGTTGTGTGCTTTAATGTCAGTTGTGTTGTTCTGGTAATCACTTGCAATTAATAATGATAACTGAGCTCTAATTTAAAAATTAATTTCTTCTTCATTGTAGAGCCATTACCCTTTCGTTGTCCTTTCTTTTCGAATCTCGTGTAAACTAGCTGAAAACCCAGTTTATATGGAGTTCCGAATAATAACGTATATAATATGTGTACACAAAATGTGCCGTGGAACGAACAATTCAAAATGTTTTCAGTACAGTTGCGTCCCGGATCCGCCTGCGTAGTTCACATAAGCTTATACTGGACGACGCTTCTCACATGAACGTTTTTTTGTTTAATTATGGAAGTCTTTTCTCAAAATGATTCCGGACGGAAACTGACGGCCTGGATCAGGAACTAACCTTGAACACAAGTGCATTAGGCATATAATATCCTCACGTTTCGCCTCATATAGCTGTCATTAAAAAATGAACACTTACTGTGTGTAAGCGCTGTGGTCGACAACCGCTAGTACTTCGAAGATCAGGCCTCCAGTAGATGCGTCTCGTTTCATCGATGACGTGCCTTGCAACGCTAGAAATGACGTTCGTGAAATTGTATTGTTTTAAATATGCGTAATGAAAAATGTATATTGCATGCATATATAATGTTTAACATCGAAAAGAAATTCTTGGAAAAGGATCAAAAAAAAATATGTATAAATTTGCTTAACCAAATATACTAAAAATAAGATAATATTAATGCATATCTGATCCAATATAAATTACAATCAATAAAGGTCCTTTTAACAACATTATATTTGACAAAAATACAAAATTATATTTTTTATAAAACAATAAATTTTGCCTGGATATTAAGACTATTCTTAAGAAGTTTGATGGTATTCATGCACAATAATTACACGAGACGAGGTAGAAGAACCATATAAGATCTTGTCTTTCGGTCTCGTCCCACTCAAACATGTTATTATTTATAATAAATGTCGTATGAAATTGTATGTAAAAAAATGCCCGCTTCAAATAAATATGTTTAAACTAAAACAATTACAAAATTGCAACATTAGTAATATTACATGACTAAATATCTACTATTGGAAATGGCGTGCTTACCGAGCAACAGGAAACCAAAGACCACACATGGCCAGCTGATAGGGGCCATGGTTGTTAATGTACTGAGACATTGACCAGCACAATTAATGGCATAAGGGAAGGGTCGCGGTCTGATAAGGCATTGCAGTTGAGTATGTCACGAGGTTTGACATCTTGAGAACGAATGGGCACGTAGGGACATACTATTCTGATGAGCAATATTGTTCATTGCATATCTATCTAAAATGTAGAGAATCTGACCGTCGGCCATATCATGCCGACACTGTGCACTTGTAAACAGAGAAATGTAAAGGTTGAATATGAATCTGATAATATTTGTTATTTTGAAAATAAGATATAAAAACATGTGACGTATTGATATAATACCCATCAACATCACTCAATTAGGAATACGTTACTGACTTAATGAAAGCCGGGTGTTTGTTTTGTCAATTTGGGACAAATGGTATATACCATCAAGGAACGAAATACTAATCGTTAGTCATTGAACTTGATGTGTGCTTTTATTTGACATATGTTTGTATTGAAGGAGGCCAAATATTAATCGGACCACAATTGTGATTTTGTCAAATAAATATAATATACATCTAACGTATTGGTATCATACTTATTAATCCTTATACTAGTTGAATAGCGCCGCGATACTCAAATATGCCCAGATAAATTGATCGAGCACTGACAAGGATTGAACGTTTTGAGCAATAAATAATTTTAAATTAGAAACAAATTTTGGTGAAAATGGGTGGAAATGGGTGCATTCTGTTGGGCGATGAAGATAAGTTAAGCTGTTACATGATTTTTTTTAAACATTCAACACAAACGTGGCCATCGTGTAGCCCTGAGAATAAAATACACTAAATCATTTGTATGAGCATCAAAAGTGCTTAAATAAAATCAAAACGTTATTGAAGACGAACAACTATTGATTGTATAAGTTTGTAAAGATTGTTTATTTTGAGATTCTGATTCGTCCCAGCATAACGTTTTGACCGTTTTGCAATTAAAAAGGGTCCTAAATACGTTTGTTTACCCACTTAAAGGGTACACATTAAACAAAAGGCTTCACCAGTTCAAACGATTTACAATTTAAAAAACGTATATGCCCATTAAAAGATACAGCTTCACAAGAGGGGGCACCCCAACTGAGTTCGTGCCACCCCAACTGGCCAAAAAGTGTATGTAATATTCCTCCGAAAATCGCATATACACTCACAAACTCCCCAAGTGGAGCCTTTTATCAATACCAGTTTTGCACAAGAGTTCTATTTAATTTCGGGTAATTGTGCGACACTAGGGGCTAACATGTTCGCAAATCACACAGATCTGTAATGCTTTATCACACGATCGCTTGAACAACAATGCAGCTTTGTTGCTTGAGTGATTGGTCGGTATTAAACTCTTCAATCTAAAGATTTTTTTTACATCATATATCGTTTAAATAAATACGATGAAAGCCATAGAAAACCTTTTCGAGACGTTCACACGCACAGTCACAAAGCATGCTATATCATCGGTTACAATGCGGCTAAATATATGCACCCGCGAAACTGAGGGTGAACAATTTAGTAAAGCCATCGATTACTCATTTCAAACTTACCGCTATGATTTATAAGATATTCGTCTAAATCATCATGGAAATCTACAGGCTTGCGACGAACAGATGATGATTAATATGTGTCGCGTTCTGAGAAAACTGGGCATAATGCATGTGCGTAAAGTGTCGTCCGCTTTATGACATTTTTCGTTGAAATAATGTCTCTTCTTAGCGAAAATCCAGTTTAGGTGGAAAGTGACGTCCCGGATTAGCATTTGCGGACTGCACAGGCTAATCTTGGACGACACTTTACGCACATGAATTATGCCCAGTTTTCTCAGAACACGACTCATATAATGTTTTCCTGGAAGATATTTGCAAACAATTTTTTTTGCCCGCACGGTATTCATTCATTTTTGCTCTTATATATAACGTCTGCTTTGTGTTCTGCGTTACATATAGTAGAGGCTGTGGAACCCAAAATCAGTCTTAACCCGGACAAAATTAGAACAGATGTGAAACTTACATTTTCTGAAAGGTTATAGCTTGTAGATTCTGAATTCACAAAGCTCCCGAAAATTCCCATCCGGGAAACCTCAGAATCCAAGATGGCGTCCAAGTTGGCCGCCATAAGTTAAGATCAGGTGTAAATTCAGAAATATCACTTTGTGAAAGGTATGATTGGTAATAGTATTATAAATACTCTTGTAACTTATTGGAATTAGATTAGCAAATTTTATCACCTGCCTTTGAGATACTTGAGGTCAAGGTCAAGGTCATATTAAAGGTCAAAGGTCCATTTTTTTTAAAGAAAATTACCCATTTTACCACAAAGAAGTTACGTTTGCAATAGTAATTGGTGCATTCTGATATAATCATCTTTACGGTAGTATAGTACAAGTAAAACTTGTTTCTCTGCTGGAAGTAAAGCAATATCTGGTTACCAAGGTAACAACCAGAATGGCTTCCAAGATGGCCACCATCAACTATATAGAAATAGTGGAAAATCGTAAATTTGACTCCTCGAAAACTATGATTGAGAATGGAAACATAAATACTCCTGTAACTAATTGACATTAGATCAATACATTTTATCATTTTTAATTGCCAAACTTGAGGTCAAGGTCAAGGTCAAAATTAAATTGAAGGTCACAATATCAATTTTAGAAGGCAATTTCCTGTTTTAACACAAAGAAAACACATGGTTACCGTATTCATATTGTTTCGTAATTTTCGTACTGCGGCGCGAGTAATAAGAATGAACGCGTTAGAAAACAGAAATAAAAATCTTCTTGCTGATTCTTATGAAAATCAGCAACAAGAAGTGACTCTCGAGGAGCCACAAAATGACAAATATGATCAGAACTTGGATAGTGATACAGTCATAAGTAAGCACAAAGGAACGTCTTATTACGAATGGTTTGAAAACAGAAGCTTGAAACCAGATGGTACAGACGTAGAGTCCTCTTGTGAAAATGACTTTGTTGAAGAAGAAACATTGGAAAAAGCTATGTCACTACTGGATAAGATGCTACTCGGCGAAGTTGACATTCAATATGTTGAAGAATCGAATATTTCAATCAAAGCAGTCAAGACACTGAAGACGGCTTTAGAACAAATAAATGAGTTCAAAACAGCTCAAATTTGGATTGATTATATTGAAATGGTCGACATTCTACTCAGATGTACAAAGGCAGAACGAACAGGTAACTGGTTTTACATGTATAGACCCTTCGAGAAATGTTAACATTTTTCGCTTCAACTGGACATAATAACTACACAAAATCGGTATACATATATCTAGATGCTGGAACTACCAACAACTCACCCTTCTGTCAACAAGCATTTTCTTAAAGGCTTGCATGTAGTTCGGAGATCTGATAGATATTTTGCAGGACTTTCAACTGATCTTATCATTGAGCAAATGTTCATGAGAAGTTTAAAGGCAGTAGGGGGCTTGACTAGAGGAAGAGGCATCGATGAATATCAGAGGGCGCAGTGGATTTTATCAAGGCCAGCCTGTTCTAAAATTTATATTCAAATGCAGGAGTTAACAGGGAGGATGTACAGAGCAAGCGAGCAACACAAGGAATGTGGGAAATCACGACAAAGTAGGGACTGGAAAGATATTCAGAAGATGATTAATTACTTGACTGATAGAAATCCATTTACAACGAAAGATAAGTCTTGGAGAAGCGTATCTAGTGGTGTTGAAGCAGGTGATAAAGTGAATGCAGATAAAGGAAGAGAGGTGGGTGAAAGAATCATCGAAAGTATGGAAGGGAAGAACATTCAAGAATATAAATTTTCCAGAAAATCACAGGTTGAATCAATGCATGACAATGCCTGTGTGCAAATTGATGGAAAAAAGGAAAATATAGATCCCCAAATCCTCTTTCAAAGGTTAATTACAGCAGCTCAAGGATCTGTACCCTTAGATGATCTACATAAATTCTTCTCTTACGAGCTTTGCACATATCCTGCTTCCCTATTTAAAAGAAAGAATATGCTTAGAGAATCACATAAGGCATCCTTAGGGGCTGATTTAACGAAAGGAGTTTCTAGTAGTGAGTTACAGCAAGATCATTTAGATATCCTGTACGTTGTTGATGGAGGACACTTAATTCAAAAACTGATTTGCCTCGGAGAAGAACATAGGGTTAAATTTTTGACATGTACATAAGCTTTCTTCAACGAAAATACCCAAAATGCCACGTAGTGTTTGATGGATATGTGTCAGGAACATCTTCAAAGGACAATGTTCATAAAAGGAGAACAAATGGAAAGGTAGGAGAGGAGGTGCGTGTGGAAGAAGAGCTGTTGATGAACACAACCAAGAAAGCATTCCTCTTAAACAGTGCAAATAAACAGCACTTTATCAATATATTAGCAGATAAATTACAGAAGCAAGGTATAGATGTTACAAAATGTTCGGCAGATGCAGACTATGAAATAGTGAAAGTCGCTCTAGAATATGCAGTCAACACTAATACGGTAGTCATAGGTGAGAACACCGATTTATTGGTGCTATTGTGTAAGTACTATCGATCAACAGGAAATTCAGTCCATCTCGAAAAAAAGTCATGGAAAAAAACCAAGTCAGTTAATATACGCACATTACAGCAGAAACTTGGAGAAAACATATGCCAGAACATACTATTCCTACATGCATTCCTCTGTTGCGACACGGTTTCAAAACCAAGTGGTGTTGGTAAAACGATATAATTTACACTCTTTCAGAAGTTAAAGCGCTTTAGTTAATCTGTGGCGTTGTTCAACAAACTTCCACACCAATTTCACAACAAGAAATTCAAAGCTGTGGGGAATCATTGATGATTATACTGTATTCAGAAAGAACAGAGGCAACATCTATGAATGACCTGAGAATGAAGGTGTTTTTAGATAAATCAGGACAAAACCCAACAACAGTATGTCTAAAGGACCTTTCACAAACATCTAGTTCAGCGACGTATCATGCCCTGCATGCTTATTATCAGGTATTGGAATGGAAAGGTATTGCAGCTAGTCCTTGTGACAATGGCTGGGAGAGAGTCAACGACTGTTTGGTACCGAAGATGACGGATAGCATGATAGCTCAAGACAATATCCTAAAGGTTGTACGTTGTTCATGCAAAGCTGGGTGTAAGACAATGTCATGTACCTGCAGAAAACATGGACTCAAATGCAGTATTGTAAGTAAACATTGTGATGGATCATGTGCAAACCAATCTGAGATATCAGTGGACTAAACGGTGTCTATATAAGTAAATTATAGTTGGATTCAGGCAGAGTCGTTAATTCAACGAAAGGTTAATTGGTTCATGTGTTGGAACTGAAACTTGGATTCCTGACTTTATGCCACAATTTCAAATACGATACGGGTTCTATGGTTTGAACACTTTGTAATCATCTTCATTAAGAATGAATTACTTTAATAAGTATGTAATACCAAATTTTCTTCTTTTTTCCAATATGTATATACTTATTCAAATGGTGAAATTGAACATTATTGCTTTTGAAACTCTAAAGGAGTATGTGCTTAGAAAGTATCCTTTATTCTATGATATGTTTTAAAGGGTAATGATCTCTGATTGACTAATGTTGTTTATACTTGACTCTTTCTGATGCAAATATTAGTAAGTGTATTTTTAATTAAAATGTACTTGAAATATATATAAAACGATAAAGTTTTAACCAATAAAAGATTGTTTAATTGTATGTCGTAAAAATAACGGTACCCCACCCACTTCTATAATAACATACCTGAACCGTTGTACATACCTGAATTCAGTCAAAAATATTAAAGTTGAAACTTTTATTTTGACATTATGTATATTGTTATGATAATTTCCACAACAAAATAGAGTGAAAATTATTATATAATATAAGAAAAGATAATTTGAAGGCACATTGTAGACATGTTGGACGCCATTTTTCACGCCATATTGGATTTTCAAGTTGATAAAACAAACAATAAGTGCAAACATGTTATTATTGTGACAATACGTGAATGTAGGCAACAATTTCCTCAATGAAATACTGTAAATTGTAAAAATAGTTTAGAAAAAGGCCTTTTTTAGGTAAATGGCCGCCATTTTGGACGCCATATTGGTTATTATAGTATGAAAACAAGCGATTTGTACAAGTATGCAATTATATCCTTATTTGAAAAGATTTAGGCACAAAAAGAGTTACACTTTTAAAGAAATCATCTTATAAGTGCTCATAGTATCAAAATAGACGCCATCTTGGACGCCATCTTGGATTCTGAGGTTCCCCTGATGTGAATTTTCGATAACTTTGTGATTTCAGAATCTACAAGCTATAACCTTTCAGACAATATAAGTTTCAAATCTGTTCCAATTTTGTCCGGGTATACCCTTCCACAGCCTCTACTAATAGATGCAATTAAAAAAACGTATACATCCGTCCATTTGTCCACAGAGACACGCATTTAAATAAAATGCAATTATTATTGCTTAGTATTGAACGATATCATAAAAAATAATTTTCAAAATTAAGAGATATTCATACTAGATAAAATATTTTATTTGTTAAAATTATATCACAAAAAGAATATTCTTTGACAATTAATCATTATTGTATAAGTAGTTATTTTGTATCATGCTTGTAATTATTCTTTTAAATAAATTATCTTTAGTATTAATATTATATTTTTTGGCAATTTCACTGTCAAAGTCTGTGTGAGAAAAAAAATGTGCACTGCTAGTTATTTGTTTTAATGGGGCAGAGACAAACATGTTCTTTTAAAATAGATTGTGAGTAGCGGGAATGAGTTACCTCGCATAAGTTTTCAATGCAGAGCTGAATGTATGTATCACGGAAAATCAACCTTTTGGAAAAACCCACTAATCTGCTGGTACAAATAAAGCTGACCCAGTTATTTTTTTTTTTTCAAAATCACACACCGAATCAACATTTATAATTTTAATTAAGCTATCGGTGGTTGATATTATGGACCAGCGTTGTTTGTACCGGGGTGATTAGTGGAGTTTTCTAAACTCTTACGAATTCCGGGATCAGTCTATTCCGGGCTGCATTCAGAGCCAGCTCTGTTTGATGGTGACTCTGTTTCAATTCATGCTTGTCTTAGCATCGTGGCCGGGTTTAGCGAGCCTTGAATATAATTTATTATTTCCGTTCCTGATAGAGATCTTAAACCATACTCACAGTAATTTAATTACACTGAATATGACGAATGCATAATTTAATGCCACTGAATATGATGAATATAGAGAGAAATCATGCATAGTCTTCGTTCTGTCAGATGATGTTGTCGAAATTTATTTAATTGTTCATGTATTAAAAAGTTCAGTGTATAGAAAACTGTGTTTCTCCGTCAGAAATCAGGCAGTTCTAACTCTTGTTAAAGAAATTGCCGATGCATCATCCCTATATCACTCCCATATGTTTTTAATTTATTCCGGTCTCATTATTTTACGGGATTAAAACACATTATTGTATTTTAATAAGCAGAACGTTTTAGGCTTTAAATACAAAACTGAATCACATCTGATTTCAGAGCCAGCTCTATATTCGATTGTGTGTAAAGTTCGGTTTAAGTGTTCTTTTTGACAGCGAGCGTGTGAGAGAACAGTGTCAAACACAGATTTTTTATGCAGAGTTAAATTCAGAGCTCAATGCATAGCCAGCTCTGTATTCGATGGTAGATTTGTTTGACGTTAAGTTTGTCTTAGTTAACAAGCTGTTGCCGCGGGACATAGTTATGTGTTATGTTACATAGGCTTTCAATGCATAGCTGAATCCAGAGCTGAACTCAAAACCTGGTTTGTTTGTTGTTGTTTTTTCGGCGTAGCTGTCTTACGCAGGTTTTGATCTTTGATGACCTTTGTTAATGTCCAATGCAATGTCGAGAACGTTTCCCGCAAATTGGCCCGAACGAATAAATGGAATTTTCGCATTTGTAAAAAATATGTCTTTAGCAGAATAGAAAACGCCCCGTTTCCTCTGCAACATTTTTCAAGAGATGAAGTGAAAAACTGCTTGGCAATCTATTTTGTGTAGTACTTGTATATCGGAAGGATGTTCACTGTTGTGAAACCCCACTTTTTGTGCAGACATGTTCAAAGGTATCACAGACAAAGTTTTTGGTTCTAATACATATACGAGAAAATGCACTAAGAATTACTTTGTTATTACGTGTACCGGTATTATTAATCCTGTATTTGTATTGATCCCTACCAAACTTTACCGTGATATGAAAAGAAAATTCACTTCCTTACAATCGATACTAACATTCAAACATTTAAAAAAGTTAATTAAAAAATGTTTATTTCACTGCAATGGTGTGATATGTGTTCACTTACTTTAAACGCAGAACAATCCATTTCACAGCATTTCAGAGACACAGCTCAATCAGTATGTCTTTCTAGTACATTGTCGGGAGCCAGGTTGAGCTATCGATAAACGCAGGTGTATACTGATAGACTTGCCTGGTTTTTAAAGATATTTAATGAATCGAAAAAGTTTTCGTTATTGAAACAATTCATGAAGATTGTGTGAATTATATGGAAACATCCAATATCAGCAAAGGCCGTATGTGTGCGCTTTAAAAAAACAACTACCGATATAGTAACGTATGCCATGTTAGCAGTGCATTTTCATTTTTCGTTTGTATTCACATGTCTAAATGTATATGGCGAATATTTCCTTTAATTCGTGTTGCTATTCAAACAGCATGGGTCTACATAAATTATAAAAGCAGACACAAGTGACAAAACGTGACATGGACTATACTTCATCGTAATATTAATTGTACACAAATGTGTATATATGCAATGAATTTAAATACATTGAAAAACATTAATAGTTTTACATTGTCAGTTTCAACAATATTTTAACTCATAGATTTGAATTCGAAAAATGATCATAAGTATGGCAGTCAACTGCAAGATGCATTAGTGTTTATTACTTTCGTACTAATCGTTTTCTAGTCGAACATTAACATTATAGAAAGCAGGCTATAAACACAGTTAACCAATTATTAACTTTAACTTGTGATTAATGACTGCTTCCAAGGTTAAACAATTTTGTCCCAACAAATACTTAAATTGTTGAAATTGAAATGTACTCACTCGTTTGAATGTTGCAACAGCGTTTATAATGTGTTTACAATGCTTCAATTCTCGTTCCTGCGTTTGTCCGATATGTTTGCTATTATGCATACTTATGCCCCTGAAGGTAGGCACACAGTGCTCGCATCGTGAGTTTGTCCTTCCGTGGTAGGCATACAGTGCTCGCATCGTGAGTCTCCTTCCGTCAGTTCATCCCGTTTCTAGTGCGAAGCATTACCCAAACATATTTAAGAGAGTCAAATGATACAAATCAGTGCAATGAACAAAATTAGTTCTTCAAAAACTACGGAATTATTTACTTTTGGTTATTGTTTGTGCAGATTAGAACTCGTATGAAGAAATTACAAATAAAACCACATAGATCGATCAAAGAGGTTGAGAAGTGTAGTATTTCAAGAGCCATAACCATCTCCATTCAATAATTATTTAGGTATCGTCCATGAATTATTTTTTTGTATGCCTTGAATATCTACATAGTGTCATTTTTTGTGAGCTGCATTAGTAAAAATATTAATATTGAAGAGATACATACGATACTGCATACAGCGATGGAATGCGATGAGAGGACGCGCAAAGGATTAAAAAAACAGAACTTGTTTTGTTCAATATGTTCGAAGTTATTGGCCTTTTGTTTTATTGTCTTGTTCAAAGTAACTCTATTAATATTAAAGATGTTTTACAAAACATCACATACATTGATAGAGGATATTGATAAGACGTGCAGAGTGCAGAGTACAAGACACATCTCTCTTATATTAAATAGTTTTGAGATAGTGTCCAGTGATTATTCTTTCTTGCGCATTTCATAGATTAAAAGTGTCAATTTCTTGACAAAAAGCATTGATAAAAATTAATAGAAGGGAGTCTAATAAAACTGCTTATAATGATTAGGGGAGTTGAGAGGCCATGCATAGTGCAAGGACTGTAATTATTTCTTCAATATTTACGGAGAATTATCCATTTGGTTATTTTTTCTTTTGCGGAGCACAACTCTTAAGCATTTAAGGGATTGAAAACAAAACCGTATAATCAATATAGAATGCTGACAAAATGACAAAAAAATTCGATAACAAGAACCAGAACTTTGCCTTCAACCATTTTGATGTTATTGCCCATATTTATTTGAATTTTGAACAGAAGATCCATATAGGTAAACGCTGGCAATGACGCGTGCAATTGTTCCCTTAAATGATTATGACGCCGAAGATCGCTGTCAAATATCAACACCTTGATCAATTTAAACAAACTAACTCTTCGTATACTATAATTATTAATAATATATTTGGAATTTGGAATGTCAGCTCATCGATCAATAAATTAAATGACCAGTGTCTTTAAATCGCAAAACAAGGGTATTAATTAGAAATAGTTGAAACAAGTCATTTTTATACTTGTTGTTACCCAGATTAAGACCTTTCTTGATCTTTATCCCTTCATGTTTGTATACCTTTAGAAAGCGGGTGTCGCGAGAATGTGGTGTATGTCATAGGCGGTTAATGCATAGGAGATTTCAGAGTTGAATTCTGAGCCAGCTCTGTGTTCGATGGTGGGTCTGTTTCTCTTTATGTTTCTCTTATTAAATCGAGTGGTTGTCTCGATAATGTTCCGTTTATTCTTTCCTAACTGTGAATGCAGAGCTAAATTAAGACCTTAATTCAGAGCAATATGTGTATTAGGTGATTAGTATGTTTCAACGCATGCTTGTCTTAGCATATAGAGCGGTCTTCGATTTTTTTTTTATCATAGGCGGTCAATGCAAAGCTGAATTCAGAGTCAGCTCTGTATTCGACGTTGGTCTGTCTCACTTCATATGTTCAAAAATAGCGGTTGTGAGGAGTATGTGGTGTCTATAATAGTCTGTCACAGCAGATCTATATTCATAGCTGATCTTATAGCAAGCTCTGTATTCGATGGTTGGTCTGTTTCACTTCATGTTTGTCTTAGTAAAGCGAGCGGTTGTTGCAGAAATGTTGTGTGTAACATTGGTTTTCAATGCAGATCTGAGTTCAAAGCTAAACTCAGAGCAAGGTCTTTATTCGATTATATGTAAAAAAAATAATATTCTTGTATGTCTTACTAAAAGGGAGCGGGTGTCTCGGGATCTGGTGTCTGGCATAGGCTTGCAATACTATGATGAAATCAGATCTGAATACAGGGCCAGGTCTGTAATCAAGCAATACAGAGCATTATGCGGAGCTGTATTCACAGACAACAATACGCTATTACCACCTTTGAACATAAATGTAAACCTGAATTTCGATCTTAGAGCTTGCTCTGGAATAATCGAATTTAAAGTTAAATGTAGATTTAAGATCTAACAGTCCTTCATGTTTTAGTGGATTGAATTACACAAGGCTGACAACAACATGAAGTTTTTGTAGTACACATTGACGTGAAAAACATGATATTGCATATAGTGACATCCATGCAAGTCACACTGCGGTACTCACATCAATGTTTGGTTACCACGATGTTGAAGAAAACACTAATAACTGAAATCCGTAAAAGAGGCGCCACCGCAAACATCGAAAGAGGAGCCGCCTCCAACATCGAAAGAGGAGCCACCTCCAACATCAAACGAGGAGCCACCTCCAATATCGAAAGGGGCGCCACCTCCAACATCACAAAAAGGCTGCGGGTCGCTCACAGAAAAATCGAACGCTGGAGACGTGAACGGCGACGCGAAATCACCAGCTACAGTTGTGCCTGGGGTGCCCTGTCCGATAAAATTCCGAAAACCGGCGTTCATCATGGGCAACATCGGATTGCGTCTCGGTTGCATGTGAGCCACTGGTCGAAAATTTCCGTTCTGGAAACCTGCTGAAGGTTCGCTGGTGACCACGTGATTAGAACCAGTTGGGTAAATGTGTGTAACAGACGCTGCAGGATTTGTTGGTGGCGAATGGATTGCATACACTCCAGGCGTCGGAACATTTTGTCCTTGAGCTTGTGTAATGAACGTCACTTGTTGTTGTTGTGGAGAAGTCACCACAGCAGCTGCAATATTTAAATGCAAAAAATAGCATATAATAAAAACAAGAGGGCCATGATGGCCCTAGATTCCTCACCTGAACCCGACTTTGAACATGTAATAACAAGGTTTGTCAAGCTTTGACCTGGTGACCTAGATTTTGACCCCACATGACCCAAATGTTAAACTTTGCTTAAATATTGCCCTAACAAACTTCCTCCTAAAGTATCATCGTTATTGAATCAAACATTATGGGCGATTGAGTGTTAACAAGGTTTTTGTAAGATTTGGACCTCGTGACCAAGATTTTGACCCCACATGTCCCAATGTCAAACTTTGCCTAGATATCATCAAGAAAAACATCCTGGTCAAGTATCATCATTATTGGACCAAAACTATGGCCTCTAGTGTGTTTACAAGGTTTTTGTAAGATTAGACCCCATGACCTAGATTTTGTCCCCACATTACCAAACGTCAAACTTGGCCTAGAAAATATCCAGACAAACATCCTGGTCAAGTTCCATCATTATTGAACCAAAACACTGAAGTATGGAGTGTTGACGAGATTTGTGTAAGATTTGACCTGGTTACCTATATTTTGACCCCTCATGACCAAACATAAAACTTTGCTTACAAAAATAAATATTATGACCAATATTCATTAAATCTAAAACAAAATTGTGACCTCTAGAGTGTTTACAAGGATTTTGTATAATATAATGACACTTTTGACAATCAAAGGGCAATAATTCTGGCATTCATTATGCAATTTTGCTCATTATAAAAATTGACTGAGATCTTGTGGCCATATAGCTTTTCAGCAATTTTGATAAAGAATGATTGAGAAATGTGAATGCTAGAGTGTTAACAAACCAAATATGGACGGACGGACGACGGACAAAGACCGATCATAAAACCTCACCTGATCAATCAAGTGAGCTAAAAAGTGTTTTTTTCACCGATCTGAGCGATTTTCCAACTTGTCCGAGATATCAATAAAACCAATGTCTTGACTAAGTTTCACGCTGATTAGCCAAACAATGTGACTTCTAGAATGTTCACAAGGTTTCTCTATAGTCATATAAGGAAAACTGCCCCCCCCCTGGCGGCCATGTTTTTTTTTACCGATCGGGATCGTTTTCGAACTCATCCGAGATATAAATAAAACCAATTTTTTCACCAAGTTTCATGATGATTGGGCAAAACATGTTACTTCTAGATGGTCACACACTTTTTTTTTACTATATAAATATAAGGAAAATGCGCCCCCCCCCTGACAGCCATTTTTTTCAACGGACCGGAACCATTTTTGAACTAAACTCTCGTATCTAGGAAAAAAATGTTCTGACCAAATTTAATGACAATTTGGCCAAACATTTGACTTCTAGAGTGTTCACATGTTTTAACTATAATAATACATATTCACTATAATAATACATATAGAGAAAACTGCCCCGCCCACTGCGGCCATATTTTTTCACCGATGTAGACCATTTTCAAACTCGTCCGAGATATCAATAAAACCAATGTTTTGACCAAGTTTCATGATGCTTGGGAAACAAATGTGACTTCTTGACTGTTTACAAGATTTTTTAAATATATATATATATAAGGAAAACTGCTCCGTCCCCCAGTCAGCAATGTTTTTCAACGGACCGGAACAATTTTTGAACTTAACTCACGTATCTAGGAAAAACTGTTTTGACCAAATTTAATGAAGATTGGACCAAAAATGTGACTTCTAGAGTGTTCACATGTTTTCACTATATACATATAGAGAAAACTGCTCCGCCCCCTGGTGGCCATAATTTTTCACCGATCTGGACCATGTTCAAACTCGTCCGAGATATCAATAAAACCAATGTTTTGACCAAGTTTCATGATGATTGGGCAAACATTGTGACTTCTAGAGTGTTCAAAAGGTTTATCTGTAGCCAAATAAGGAAAACTGCCCCGCCCACTGGCGGCCATATTTTTTAATGGACGAAACCACTTTTAAACTCAACCAACATATCATCAAGACAAACATTTTTACAAAGTAACATGAAGATTGGGAATGTAATGTGACTTCTACACTGTTTACAAGGTTTTTTCTTTATTTTGACCTAGTGACCTAGTTTGTGACCCAGCATGACCCAGTTTCGAACGCGATCAAGGTATCGGGCAAGAAATGTGGCTACTAGAGTGTTTACAAACCAAATGTGGAATGACGGACGGACGACGGACAAAGACCGATCCCAAAAGCTCACCTGAGCAATCAGGTGAGGTAAAAATATATAAAAAATACGGATAAAAACAGGGTTTGTAATATACCTCTTGCGTTACTCAGGATAGTAATCACAAGTGCTAGGCTTGCGAAGATTTATATTTGTGTATGAACAGTGCGTACATTATATATACATATAATTATGATAACATATACAATACTACTAATAATAAAAATAAATATCTAGGACCTTTTTATCACACCGATTTAAGAACAGTTATATGCTAAAATAAGTTTTTTGTATATAAAGCTTAATTACACTCGTATAATTTTAGGGATAAAGCAGCATCAACGTTATTAAAAACTTTGGTGTCATTCTTGTAATTTTTACAAACTTATTAATTTCAAAACCATATAATACCCATCCCGCAAATAGCAACATTATTCAGTTGTTTCAAACTATACATATCCAGAAAAATAAGTATACTCGTGTTCAATAAATATTAGTGTATGCACATGAGGTTGAACTGCAAACAGTATGAGTTATAATCCTTACAACTATTTTGACTTCTGACTTTTAGGCGTGACATTTCGACAGCCATTTAAAGACCCGGTTTCTGTATGTATTATTATTATTATATATTATTTTCTCTGAAGTTTATTGAAACGTGTCACATAATAACGTTCATACTAAAAAGGTTTGTAAAACACATAATCATTATATTTGACTTTTAAAATGTATGTAGCATTAAACTTGCATAGCGGTACTTGCTAAGATTAAAATCTTCCATGAGGTAAAATGGGACTTATTTTGTTTGTGTTAAAATTTACATGAAGTATATAAATCTGAAGAAAAGAATGTAAAGGGACCTGCTCAAGGACAATTAAGAACGAAATGTAGTATATTCCACAAAGACATTTTCGTGATATACTTATTTTAAAAGATTATTTCAATTATTTTAATTGTGTTTGTAAATACATCTTAATATATTACAAACATAAAATGTGAACAAGTCAATTAAACGTTTTTTCTGATCACACAAAGAACTTTTATCAATTACGTCAGCATAAAGTTATAATGAAGTACACAGTAGTTAACAGACGTTTGCTCAGTTTTGAGCTCACTTACGATAGTTATTGTTTTGTTGAAACGGGTTATGTACAACCCCTTGTTGTCCTTTCCTTCGTCTAACGCAGAAGATGGCAACAAGAATGGTACCCACCACCAAAACTACTCCAACGATAATCAAAATAATATATATAACGTCCAGCATCCTCGACTAAAATCTTCACAAAATGAATCCACAACTTAATCAACCGCACCTTATATTTTGGTTACACACTTTTCCCCATTTCAAAGGCAAAGTACGATCTTAATAAACAAGAAAAAAAGTTAAAAAATGCGGATACAACTTTTGTTGCACTTGAACTATATTAAAGGTTCATTGTCATGTTTTTTCCTCAATATTTAGTGTGTGTTAAGTTGAGATATGTCCGTACGACCCATGAACATGTTTCTCCCACCCGAACCAAATGATAAACGATTCAATATCGGCATNGGTATATTCTTTCCGTGGTCAGTGTATGCTGCAGATAGTATATTATAATACAAATTATTAATATGTTCTTCTTTCTAAATGACTTGTATATCATGCCTTCGTTCACATATATATATTTGCTCAATTGTTCACTGCTATACAGACATAGAGAATATTATGTGAGTTTCGGATAAAGATCAAGTTTATCATGCGAGGCTAAGAATCAAGGTAGCGCGAAGCTTGTCGAGTGCTACCGTGATTCGTGCCGAGCATGATAAACTTGATCTTTATCCAAAACTCACATAATGTTCTATTTATCCTATTATTTCTTCCATTTTTTCATATTTTTTTATATCAAATATCGCTTTTTTAGACGATTTTGTTCTTCCGTAGCTGACAAAAACAGATCCTCCCATTTTTGAAAAACCCACAAATGATCTAAAAATAGCGAAGGTATAAAGCTCAAGTTTAAACGATCGTTGTTATCCTATCGATTTTCATCTGGTAATAGGATAAATTACTTTATCTTAAACTGCTATAGGTATAGATCCACATGTAATTCGAAACACTCAAAAGTTCTCCCTGCGTATGAATTGGAACGGAGATATTCATGAGAACTGGATATAAATATACCAATTTTTATTTTGGATCTCTGAAAAGAATACATCTCTCACCAACACCTCTTTAGAATGTTCGCAAATACGTGTAGCAATTATGGAGAAAACCAACCTTAATACAATTAAACAAGTCTGATTTCACCAATATCATATTCCTGATAGCCAGTTACAAGCGAAGATTTTTCCTAGAAAATTGACAGTTATAAAACGCTTCTATTAACAAGTTTTGTGTATATTTTTATATCAACTCAAACGTTTACATACTCAGGGCTACATTTGATCGATAGGTCTTCGGTAGAATATTAGCGGATTACTAAAACCCAATGAAAATGTCCCAAGATGTAAAACCATTTTACGCTCATGCCCATGTATATTCTGATATTCTTTATGAAACTTAATTATCAAATATCTACAATGTTTTTATAGGTATGGGTCAACTATAACAACACATGTATTAACATCTGGCATTTTACCATTATGATATTATAAACTATCGATATAACAATAATACATAAGGTCCTTACTCTAAAACGTTCATAACACACCTTTATTTAATTCAGGCAAATACATCAACTGAATTAGCTGACTTTATTTAACATTATAATAACTTACTGTCTTGTTTTTAAGTTCAAAGACATTTTTGTATCACTTGTGACCAGTTTTCGCGAGTTCTCACAACTGTCTCTAATTCTTGATTACCTCCCTTTATTTACGTTTTTTTCAACAATTCATGCTAATACCTCTCTTTATTTGCTTTTTTTCAACCATTCATGTTTTTACACCCCCTTTTATTTACATTTTTTTTTCAACCATTCATGCTTACTCCCTTTATTTACGATATTTCAAACATTCATGCTATTACCTCCCTTTATTTACGTTTTTCAACGATTCATGCTTTTACCTCCTTTTACTGACGTGATTTTTTCCATCATTTATGATTAACATCCCTTTATTTAAGCGATTTTTTTCATCGGAGAACATCCGTGATTTTCACTGATATTCTTGATTCAATAACTCCTATTATTTCATCCTTTTATTTGCGTATTTTTCTTTCAATAATACCTGCTATTACATTCATTTATTAGCCAACTTTGTTTCAAACATTCATGTTTTTATATCAATTTATTTACGTTATTTTTCAACCATTCCTGTTAATTCAACCCTTTGTTTCCGCGATTTTGATGAACAGTCATAAACCTTGACCATTTATGTATTACCCCCGTTTATTAACGCTGTTTTTTCATCAAGGTTTACATCGCTTATTACTCGTTTTTTTTACAGCCACCCTTTCACGTTATTTCCTCCTTTTATCTACGTGTTTTTTACATCACAATCTCCCAGTGTTTATTTATGCAGTCCTGTCACCTATTATTAATTCCCCTTATTTACACGGCTTTCCAGCAGCCCGTGTTATATCTCATTGCCCTCACGTTTCCCTTGCAGTGCGGTCACCAGCCCCTGTACCTGGTATGGCGGGTATTCTGGGCCCTCTACCACACCGCTTGGATCATCGTGACCGGGGTTCGTGCCGACCAGTGGGCGGGACCTGGTTAGCCTTAACTTTTTACCACTTAGATAGCAGTTTGACGCGTTTGTAGTCAATAAAAAAATAAAATTAAATGAAAGACCTTTCTTACTAGATTCAAGTTTTAAAGGCTTCATTTCCAAACATAAGTATCTGTATCAGCAAACAGCATACAACCTTAACAGCCTGCAAGTTATTCACAGGCTGTTCTGGTTTTATGCTGGTTGTAAATGCCATTTTCACTTTACTTCTTAGTGGGAAAGGATTTAAGGACAAACATTCTTCAAGACGAATTTGTCATATGCTCATTGTAAAATAGAAGATACGTGCAATCACTTGATGCTGTATGGTTTTACATTTTAGCAATAAATAATAGTGCGTTATATCATAATCAAATCCTCCTACAAAAACCTTGGACACAAATCAACTCTCCTCATTTATATGATGACATATTCAAGATCGGTTTGTCATAATCTGATAAAAAAAGACATTATCATAACGTCGTTTTGCATTAAGGAGATTGTACACTCACTTCAGACTTGGTTTAGAGTTGAGGGCGAGAACTCTTTGCCTTTACAAACGTGTGCACTTGTAGAACATATAAACATCACTTGATGGATGGGCAAATGCAATTACATGGTTTCTATAAATTCAACGAAACATAATCGCAAACATGGGCCTATATGAAAATTTCCGTCGAGCTATGTAGTATAAATTAAGTCAAGAGTAAACACGTATATAAAAGTCTGTTTAAATGGTTTTAGAGGATTTATTTTTAGATGATGTTGTATTTACATTTTTCGGAACGTTTGTATCTTTGTTGTGATAATTGCATGTATAGACAGTATAGAAAAAACATATAGAAAATATCTCATGGCTAATTGTCAATGTCACTTAAAATTAATACCCTTGCTCAATAATCGGGTCATTGAATCATTCATTCTCTTCTTGGCGTGGTTCCTTATAAGTATTTTAAAATTATGTATCATGTGTACTTGTTTTTTTCCTTACGAACTATTGTGTATGCACTTTGTTCCATTGTCTTCGCCATACTTTATGTATGATAAAAACGGCTTAATGACATTTTAGTCGATCTACAATTAACTTGGAACTTTAACTTAAAACGTTCAGCGCTAGATTTCAACCGTGTATTATCCATGACGACAAAAATGAAGTCTCAATTGTTATAAAACTAAGACAATACCAGCGTCTTAAATTTGTAGACCAAAGTCAGTACATCAAGTGGTTCATATTCCTCACGGACTGGGCGTACCTCTGTCTCACCATCGCAACCATCGTGGACGCCATAGCAACAGCGTACATATACTTCAAGAGGGAAGACATCAGAAAAGGTAAGTATCTGCTTCAATTGTTTGCGATAAGATTTTTGTTATGAAAGGAATATGAAGTTAAGATGTTCCTTGCTCCAAATTATTTAAAGCTCTTTAGATTAATATTACAAGTACTTATATACTGTTTTATGTTATGGTAATGTCATTTTATGTTGTCATATGAAAAATGTTTACATGCCTAGTACGCCAATAGGAATTCGTAAATGTTATGACCCCAGTCTTTTTGGAACTGTTTAACGCATTAAAATAAATCTGCTCAAACTATTTGTGTGTGTGTGTGTACTGTTATATTCGCGCCACCATGCTTTCAATTCTACTTCGTGCCACATCCATCTAGTTTTGCATTCCTGTCAATGCATGCTCTCCTTTTAAGGCGCGGCGACCTCGTTGCCATGGTACCTGCGTGCAGACTGGTCCCTCACCAACACCGCCCACGTGGTCAGTTTTGTCACTACCGCTGCATACTGGGGCCTCGTATACAACGGTAAAATTTTTTTTCTGTTGCAAGGGTAATTTTAATATTTATTTTACATTAAGTTTCATGTAACGGCCAATAATAATGTCCATATAATAATGTAGAATCCGCGTTGTGCTTTGTCTTAAAGATGCTGAATCTTTTAAGAAATGTGTTGATATCTCACGTTTAAAAAAATAACTTTAGCACTGTTTCACCTTCCACAAAGTATGAAAAAATCCCTATCGGTTAATATTGTTAAGTCTTAAAAAGCGAAAAAAAAGGAANGTCACTATCAACTTTCATTAATTGAGTTGATAAAGAACTGCGTTACTACAAAGTCTAAACTATAAAGGAAATCAGTATTTATCAATATCTCATTAATTTCCGAATATTGGTCTTTTCCAACATGTAGACAATGTACACTTCTGTTAAACAGGTAAACGTATTTCAGTAGGGTTTACTATGTTATAATGATGGCTTTGAAGCGATCACTCGAGTTCGATGTACACCATTTTCAAAGACTTGACCTGGTGACATAGTTTTTGACTCCTCTTGACCCAGATTCCAACATGACCGTAAAACTGTCAAGATAAAGATTCTAACTACGTTTCATCGAGAGTGGTCCCAAAACGTGGCCTCTAAAGTGGTTACAAGGTTTTACTAAAATAAAACCTGGTGACCACGTGTTTAACACATGACGCAGATTCAAGTCGACCTAGAGAGTGTCAAGATAAACATTCTGACCAATTTTTTAATGAAGATAGAGTCATGAATGAGGCCTCTAGAGTGATAACAAGGTTTTTCTAAGATTTGACCTGGTACACCTGGTTTTTGGATAAACGTGACCCAAATTCGAACTAGGCCTATATATTGTCTAAATAAAATAAAAATCCAATTGTCATCAAGATTGAGTCATAAATGTGGATATTAGAGTGGTAAAAAGTTTTGTTTTTTTTCAAAGATTTGACCTGTAGATCTAGTTTTTTCGACGCAGATGAAATTCTGACCAAGCGAAAAATGTGGACTCTTAGAATGGTTACAAGCTTCAAATTTCCGGCATAATCTGCACATGCTTAGGTCAGAAAAAAAGAGGGCCATGGCCGTCCTTAAGCTCACGGATACCAACTGTTGTAGACTTGACCTGGTGGTATAAGTTTCAAACTCATCTCACCCAGAGTCAAAGATGGCCTTCATATGTGGCGTGTTCTGAGAAAACTGGACAAAATGCTTGTGCGTAAAGTGTCATCCCAGATTAGCCTGTACAGTCCGCACAGGCTAATCCGGGACGACACTTTCCGCCTAAACTGGATTTTCGCTAAGCAGAGACATTATTTAATCGAAAATTCAATAAAAGCGGAAATTGTCGTCCCTGATTAGCCTGTGCGGACTGCACATGCTAATCTGGGATGACAATTTACGCACAAGCATTTTGACCAGTTTCTCAGAACACGACACATATTGTCAAGAGAATCATTGTAACCAACTATCATCAAGTCTGAGTCATAAATAAGGCCTGTAGAGTGGTACAAAGTTTTTTTGTTGTTATTTGACCTGGTGATCTAGTTTTTGGACGTATGTGACCCAGATTCAAACTTGGCATAGATAGTGTCAATATAAACATTCTTGACAACATTCATTAAGATCGAGTCATTAATGAAGCCTCTAGAGTGATGACAAGGTTTTCTAAGATTTTAACTGGAGACCATCTTTTCTTACGCGCATGACCCAAATTCAAACTCAACCTAGATATTTATAAATTTCAAGATTAAGGCATTTTGCGTTTTGAACACACATGATCCAATCGTTGTAGATATTGTCAACAAAAACATTCTGACTAAGTTTCATGAATGTTTGAGTAATAAATGTTGCCCCGGTATCTAGTCACTTCGGCATCTGGTTACTTCGGCAACGTAAAAAAGTGCCACTTCGGCACTCGGGTTTGACCAGTTCGGCATTCACAGTAAGTCACTTCTGCTCTGGTATTATAACATTATAACATATTTTAATTTAATGATGTTCAATCAGTTTGCCAAGTATATACACAAATCGCGTTGCCAATTAAAGTAGGTGTAATACAATTTTCCTCAGTTGGCCAGATCAAAGTTTAATAGCAATTAATTAAAAGGCCAGTTAATTTAAACTTAAAAGATTTTGGTATAATTAGATATTAGCACTTCGAAAAATTGCGTGTTGTTTGTGGAACAGAACAGAACAGAACTTTATTCGTTTTCACAGGTTACAAAACAATGACTTTTTGTAATAACATGTGAGCTTATGTATAAGAGAATTACAGATATCAAACAAACAGTATTATATACGATACATCATAGTAGATCAATTGGGAAAGTGGTTGTTATGTGAAAATTCTCCAGTAGAGGGTCAGTAACATAAATGTTATTTAAACAATATATTGTCTACAAAGAAAAGAAAATTTGGGTTTTGAACCCATAGGTGTTAAATAATTAATAGTTAAGTACGTATGTGAATTCGCTTTAATTAAAAAATAATGAATAATGATAACCAACATCAACATTTGTTATAATAGTACTTCTAGCAAAAGTAACACCAACAACAACATTAAATAGTTAACAGTTAGTTAGTGGTGAAATATTTATGTGGATACGTTCCATATTAAAAAGTAGGATTAATGATTTACAACAACAGCGTTAATTATAATAATACTTCTAATAATAGTAACAACAACAACAACGATGCTTATAATGATAATACTACTAATAATGATGATACTAGTTACCATGGTAATGATCGAGATGACGACGATGGTGATGATCATGATGATGATGATAGTGGTGATTATACAGCAAGGAAGAGCAAATATTACGATTACACTTAACATTAGACAGTGTACATAGTTCTACAAATTCAGTTTATTTTGTAGATTGTTCATTCGTTTGTAATGACGTACGTTCCTTGCTCATGAGAAAAAAAAATTGGAGTAGACTATTCAGATATACAAAACTATTTGGGAATTTTTATTATAAATTGACCGAATTCCAATCACAAGATATAAGCTTAACTTGTCTCGTCGGCCGAACAAAATCGATTACTTTTTAAGTTATGTGAATGACAGTCGTCTGAAGTATGGCGCGTGTTTCTTCCGAAATAATATCGATGGCTTACATTGATCAAATGGTAAGAGTTACTTAAACGATAAGGTCGAGTGTGTTTATAATGTCGCCCTTTCGGTGTTTTTAAAGCGTTTCGGACCATGACACTGTCATTCATTTACGTGTGCGGTAAATCTCGCCCGGGATTTAGTACGTACCACCAGGGCGGATATTAACAAGAAATAGTATCTGATACACTGAACATGGAACTTCTAGTAAAATACAATAACTCAACACATCCTGACCAGCGGTAAAAAGAAGGCTGTTTAGTTGATTTTTGCTCGGATTCTGGATCGATTTCACACAGTTATTGCTATCTGTTGCAGTCTAGTGACTACATACAGATGTTTGTATTCCACAGGCAGTATGTACTATAGTTTCGATAACGGTGTATAACTTGTCGGCAGTGATATAATAACCGTTGAGGTATGCACTGTGATCTAGCTCTAAAGAGATAAAGCGACCTCGATGAGTGTTTACGTGCGCAACATAATCACTCGCTTGTGTTATATTTATGTTTTTGAATTGTTGAAAACTATGTCATATCGCTATTTGATGTTGTGCAAAATAGGTCTTAATGACACTTCACTGGAGATTTAATAGAACGGCGTATTACATGTACATGTTTTAACTAAACTAGCGAGTGCAACGACGTATATGGGAGAACTGGGAAAGCAGTGTCGGAACCAGTTTCGTTTGGAACATTTCCTGCTGCGGCACAGAAATCCACGGAGATTTATCCAATTTCAGGTGCGCTAAGTTCGGAATATTTCTGTTAATGAGCCAATAAATCAATACAATTTACCAAAGGGATTTTCTATTAATTATTTATATGCCGGATTGCACTGTACATGCTCTATTATACTATCTTAGAAATATTTTAGTTGTGTAAATAATGCCTTTGTTTTAAGGAATGATATGTGCAGTACATAATTGATTATCGCCAGTATATTCTATCCTTGCTAAGTGAACACTGCAGATAAGATAGTATAACATGTGAATATGTTCGTCTTTCAAAGCGACGTCTACCATGCCTTCGTTTACATATACACATACAAACTTGTTCAATTATTCACTGATACGCAGACAATACTGTTACATAACCTGATTCATGCATCAGTCTATTTATAGATTCGTCAGTTTATGCATTATACAGCTACAGTTATAGGTTCGCTTATATCTCAATACACTCGCACAAGTTCTCCCTGTGTGCACAGATTGGAATGCAGATATTCGTGAGAACTGGATATGATTATACCAATTTATATTTTGGAACGATGACAAGAATACAACTCCCACAATATCCGCTTTAGAATGTTAGTTAATACTTGTAGCAATTATGGAGAAAACAAAAACACACTGCCATTAAACAGTTTGATTTTACAAATACCATCTTCTTGATAGCCTGTTACAAGCGAAGCTTTCTCCTAGAAAATTGACAGTAATTAAACGCTTCATTAAAGAGTATTTTGTATATTTATTATTTACTACAACATTTACGTACTCAGTCTACATTTGACTGATAGGTCTTCGGTTGGAATTCTAGCTCATAACAGCCCAGTAAAAATGTCCCAGCGTGTTAAACCATGTAAAGCTCATGCATATGTATACTCTGATATTCTTTATGAAACGTTATTATCGTATATCTATCAGTTTTTGATAGGTAATGATCAATGATAACAAAACATGTATTTACATTTGGCTTTTAACAATCATGATATAATCAAGTACCGATATAATAATACAAGTACATGTCCTAATTTAAAACGTTCGATACATCCCTTCATTAAATGCAGGCCAATCTGTCAAATGAATCACAACTTCTCCCATTCTTGATAACCTCCCTTTATATTCGTTTTTCAACCATTCCTGCTATTACCTCCCTTTATTTATGTTATTTGTCTTAATCATTCATGTTTTGTTTGCACGATTTTGTTCGGGGATCATCCATCAATTTCACTGATATTCTTGTTTAAACAACTCCTGTTATTTCATCTTTACGTGTTTTATTTTTCAACCAGTCCTGTTACTACATTCCATTTATTTTCGTAATGTTTTCAACAATTCATCTTATTCCATCGCTTTATTGACATGATTTTGTTCAGCCATTCTTGTTATTTCATCCCTTTATTTCCGCGAGTTTTACAAATAGTCATAAACAGTTATGAACCTTTCCTGTTCCTACCACCCTTTATGCGATTTTTACAACAGTCACGTATTTATTTTATCCCCCCCCCCCAATTATTCACAGTGTTTTACATGAAGTAATTGATCTTTATTTACGCGTTTTATTTTCAAAACGGCCACCTTTCCGGCCATTGCCTCTTTTTATTAACGCGTTTTTACAACACAATCTCTCATCTGTTTAGTTATGCGCTCCTATCATATTTTATTAACTCCCCTTATTAACACGGCGTTCCAGCAATCCGAGTTTTATTTCATTGCCCTCACGTCTCCCTTGCAGTGAACAGAATCACGTTCTCCAATATGAATGAAATAACGGAAGAACCCGGACACCATATCGCTCTTTTAGGGTAGCATTTCTGTCTTGTTTTAGTTGCTCCGTATTAGAGAGTTTATCGGATATTATTATTTTATGTTTTTAATTGGGGACGTTCTGAGAAAAAAGGTCAAGATCGGAAGAATTCTCAATGAATAAAACGATGAGTTTTCATAAATTTCATAACCATACACCTATCAAATGTTACCATTTATATCACCCTGAATCTCCCACCCCAATAATAATGGGAACGAGATTTTTCACCCATCTGATAAATAAATTGACTTGTTTTATGCTTTGCTCATATTATGAAAGTGCAACATCTGACAAATCAAAATTTCTGAAATTTGAACGCTTAATTCCTAATATTGACGAAGTTATAAAAAAAAATATGTTTGATCCTCAACACCGATTTCGGACATTTTGTTTAAAAAGGCACTATGATTTGACTGTAATATACTTACCACAAATGCTTTCACTATTAAACAGCAACTTTGATCATGTATGTATAGTTTACACGACAATTATTGTCTTTGCATCAGAAAGAAGAAGAGATAAAGATTAAATTGAAATTTCATGTTTACAGCATAACATTAATTTAGTATCCGTAATGTGTTAGTCCCATGATTCTGAAATAACATTTATGATTATTTTAAGTATGTGTAGTTTTTATATAATGAATCAAAGGAACCATTACATTCATTCATCAATGCATCTTGCTATACTAAAACCCACTAAACCAAAACCCACACAGGCATCATAAAATTCCATTAGATGAACCGGTATTGTCTGTCCCATTAGATGCATATGCTATTTAAGTACATATATAATCTATTGTTATATCATTATATGTATAAACTATTCTATGGAATTACGTTTTTATACATCTATATTATTAATAATACATAACATGTATATTATGTCCTGTTACATTCCATTTCTTTGATTTGCACACAAACGGTGAAGTTTTTTTTTAAATAAAAACGTAAATAAGATATAAGCTGTGCAGCCAAGAAAAAAGTTTATTTGAGTCCCTTTTGGATGTCAATAGTTACATTCAACAAAACATAAACAAATAAAATATAAAAACAAATGGGATAAAACTTTAAATATGAACTCAAATTTCCAAATATCTATTATCATTATTTTTATTTTGTAATTGTTATTATTATTATTATTATTATTATTATTATTATTATTATTATTATTATTATTATTATTTGATTATATGACAAAACAGTTCCAAATACGTATACTATATGTTAATTTAGTTCATATCTTGTGACTTTTTTGATACTATAGAAGCATCAAGAATGCAAGAAATCCCCATTATGTTTGTGCAATCATGTGTCGCAGTTTCTGTGTGTTTATGAGCCAAGCTCACACTGTGTGTAACAGACTGTTAGCGTTGCAGTTCTTTTTTTTAGTTTTCTGTTAGAAAAATTAAAATAATTGTTAATTGGTATTAAGAACCTATGTTTATGACAAAGCTATGAATACAACTGTTTTTATAAAACATGTGATTCACGTTTATGTTATTTATAATACTGATGCTTAGTGTGTCTGTGTTACGATTGATGTGCTTAGGGCTTAATTGTTGCCAAGTTAGGTTCTGCAAGTGTGTAGGTACTAACGGCATACATGTTGTTGTCGGCTAGATCAAAAAATGCCATTTGAGTATGTATCAATTGTAAAGTTTAGCTAAAATGTTCTTATTTGTTAAGTAACCATATGATGTGTTAAGTATTTTAATTGTTTAATAACCATATAACGTGTTAACAATTTTAACTGTTGAGTAACCATATGATGTGTTAACTATTTTAATTGTTGAGTTACCATATGATGTGTTAACTTTTTTTAATTGTTTTCCAGGGTATGATGCTGAGAGAATAATCCATTCGGGCACTCTGCAAATATTTTCTAACATAAAAGTTGTATTAAGTATTAAGTACATGTGTGTAAAGTTCAATATCAATATATTACCAACATATTTCACGCCCTTGGGGTACTTAATAAAACGTCTGAATTTTCTACACGAAATGTTTATAATGTGGTCATTGAAATAGATAACAATTGTTTATTTGTGCATTCGTCTGTAATGATGTCACGTGCCTTTCTCACGAGAATAAAATATAATTGTGGGTGTAGACTATTAAGGTAAAAAAGCTATTTTGGATTTTGTATTATTCATTGATCGAATTCCAATCAATAGATATCAGCTTTACTTCTCGTGTCGGCCGAAAATTGTATTAAGTATTAAGTACATGTGTGTAAAGTTCAATATCAATATATTACCAACATATTTCGAGCCCTTAGGGTACTTAATAAAACGACTGCATTTTCTACACGAAATGTTTATACTGTGGTCATTGAAATAGATAACAATTGTTTATTTGTGCATTCATCTGTAATAAAGTCACGCGCCTTGCTCACGAGAATAAAATATAATTTTGGGTGTAGACCATTAAGGTTAAAAAGCTATTTTGGATTTTGTATTATTCATTGATCGAATTCCAATCAATAGATATCAGCTTTCTTCTCTTGTCGGCCGCAAACAATCGAATACCTTTTTAGTTGTGTGAAATGACAGTTGTTCGTAGTATTGCGCGTGTTTCCTCCTTAATAAAATGGATGTCTTACATTGATGAAATGGTAAAAGTTGCTTAAACGATACAGTCGAGTTTGTTTATAATGTCGCCCTATCGGTGTTTTTCGGACCATGACTAAGTGTTTACCACATTCATTTTTTTAATAAGATGATGCGATGTCTTTGGTCGGCAAATGTCGTCTAAGCAATGTCGATAAACTGTGAACAAGTCCCATTAAAAGTCTTACTCCACTACAGTCAGCAATCAATAAATGTTGTATCATCGAGAGCAGAACAGTTCGCGATGAATAGTGACTCAGATATTCCCCCCACACACACCTTATTAATATCTGTTAATACGTAGTGAGCACTTTTGCTTTGTAATTGTGATCACGTTTTAAGTTAAAGGGAATGTAAACCACGAATGACGAAAAAAGAAAAGTTCTTAAATACCGTATTTTTTGCAATTATTTCGATTACGGTATATACCTTGTCGGCAGTGATATAATAACCATTGTGGTATGCACTATAATCTAGCTCTAAAGAGATAAAGCGACGAGTGTTTAAGCGCGAGAAACAATCAGTCGCGTGTGTTATTTTTGTGTTTGTGACTCGTTGAATACAATATGTCATGTCGCTATTTGATGTTGTGCAAAATCTGTCTAAATGTCACTTCACGGGATATTAAATAGAACGGCTTATTACATGTACATGTTTTAACTGAACTAGCGAGTGCGGAAAACTTAAATGGGAGAATACGGAAAACAGTGTCGGAACCAGTTTCGTTTGGAAAGTTTTCTTCTGTGGCACAGAAATCCACGGAGATTTGTCCAATTTCAGGTGCGTTAAGTTCGGCATATTTCTGTTAATGAGCCAATAAATCAATACGATTTAGCAAATTGGTGTGTATTAATTCTGTATATGCGGGATTGCACTGAACATGGAGTATTATACTTTATTTGCAATATTTTCGTTAAGTAAATAATGTTTTAGTTTCAAGGAAGGATATTTGCAGTACATGAATGATAAA
>VMBQ01004022.1:0-19643 GCA_007657795.1 Dreissena rostriformis
AATTTGTTATTGAAAACAATCAACGTGGTATGGGCATACAAGTTATTGTTGTTAAATGGTTTGATAGGATATTTAAATTTTAATAATGTAAATTGCAAATTAAGCACGTAAAGTGCAAGGCTGATTATATACATTTGTTCATGTCACGGCGTTCAAAAAGAGTTTAAATTATTTTACTCTGACAGGGCTTCATATTTAAATTAGAGCTTTGAAAATAAACTACATAACAAATATTGATAAGTATTACAAGGATATTGCAACACCGTACTGTAAGGTACTTTAATGTGAAATGAAAGCAAATATCAATATCAAGTAGAATCAATTTATTCCCGATAAACAATTTTACATAACCACCCCCTTTTAAAAAGGAACTTTGTTTAGACATGTTGCTGTTTTTCGTATTGACTAAATAGAAACCGCTTTGGAAAGCAGAGTACGTGATAGTTGTTATTGTCTAGCAGTTCGAACTCTTTTCTAAGGGTGGCAGATTTAGGTACTTTCACGGTGATTAAGTACGCAATTATATCTTCCTATTCTAATAGATGAAATGGACTCAACAATGATAGCAAATGCATATTTAAACGAAATTGATTTATTTAAATGTTTATGTCGACCGGGACAATTTTGTTTAAATATCGTTCAAATACATTTCAAATGTGACAAAATTAGGAACTGCACACGTACAGTGTTTCAGTATTGTTTAATGACGTAATAATAAATCATCTGTGACATCACGAATTTAATATTAGTTATATGAATAGCGCCCCAGTTGTGATAATAAAATAATCTTATAGCGGGTAAACCTTTTCATTTTGTGCAAAACATTTGTGCTTATTAAGAAGAGCACTATTAAAATTCAAAATTCAAAACTGGCAAGTAATCCTTGATGCGGTGGACACGTGTTATCAAAATGATAGATAAAACGCGTTACAGACCCTTCATTATTTTGCCAATTTGATCGATGTGTACGAACCTATATGCTTAAAATTATAGTAAGTCAATAAAAATTAGTTTGCTTGTGTAAATATAATTCAGAGCTATACGGTTCTTTTTAAATTTTAATAAATGTTCTTTTTTTTGGTTAAAGCCTTTTTTCGTAAAACATATTTCCTGTTATTTTGGTTGAAAAACGTCGTTTGATCAACTAGTATATATACCCATCTTTTTTATTTATCGAAAGAATCATTAGCTGGTTTATCTTTTAAAATTACAAACAAAGATGTATCAAAAAATAAAACAGCTCCAGTGTACACTTCTCCTATCGGGTAAAGGTTTATTAACACCTTTGTTTTTGTGTGATTATTTCAAGGCCAAGTGTATAATTCGGTCTGTCTTTTCAAAATCATCGAATGCATGAATACATAAACAAAAATAAATAAGCAAATATGTTATTTCATTTTCGTTTTATTTAGAGAGTTAAGATCATGCGTATGCCAATAACTTGCAAGAGTATATCAATACAAACGCAAATCATATATTATATACGTGTGTGCCCATTATTTCGTGTTAAAAGTATAATTGAATATTTTTTATTGATATTGCCTACTATTTCTAACAATCTAAGTAGACCTCGCTATATCTATTAGCTGGATTATCCGGAAAAGCAACTAGAATAGCAACCGGCCTTCAGAAAGCGATAGGAAAAGTGACGGCAACACATTTATAACTTATGTTATAATTTCAACCTGTCAAGTTTGACAAAAACTATTTTCCGTGATTAATAATAAATACGGTTTAAATAAGACATGCACTTATTTTCCATATCTGGCTGAACATGTCGTTTAATTATTCACATAAAATGAACATGATTAAAGGAAAAGAAAACCGTCTATCAAAACGACTGAGATTATTTTAAATATAGCCAAATATATGTATACCACATAATACATTTCAACTTATGTCAATATTAATTTACTAATTGTCTGTTATAATATCTGGTGTCTATAGTTTGCATGTTTAGTCATATTATATCCATGTTTATTAGTTCTAATATCTCATCCAAACATTACACACGGATCAGTTACCCAGCAAAACTGCTCCATCTTCCACCTTCTTCACTGTAGATATCGCTTGTTGTATACACAACACGCACCCAGACCTTGTCGTTTATGGCAACTTTAGCGAATGCTTGTACGCTGACGCTGACAGCACTGTCTCTCTCCTTGTGTGCTGATCTCTGTAATGGTCTTCCTTCATAGACGATTTCAAGGAAAACCCATTTGTTCGTATAGGGACAGTACTGCACCGTGAACAAGAACACTCCAGCTACGGACGCCGTGAATCGTCCAGTGTTTGAATCAGACTAGAACGGTCTTGAACACAACGTCTTGGTTGACATTGTATGAATGCGAACCCTCAAGGTGCCGAGCGTTAAACATTATCAGGGGCCCTGAAACATATAGATGTATCATTGCGTGTATGACATTTGCAGATCATAACATAGGTAAAAAAAAACCGGCCTTATAAAACAGTTCCGAATCAGTGCAAACGGATGTCATGAAACTGTTGAAGCTAAGTATGGCGTAAGAATTGTTCATCACACAAATATGCATCTTATGCTAGAATCGACAAAATGCTCGTAGCGGAGATATGTTTAACAAGTTAACGACTTTGTTTGAATCTGATGCTTTGCTTATGGCGTAGCGGATTTGGTCTCTTGAATCCAAGTGGTTGTTTAATGACTGATAAAAAAACAATAAAACGCAACTAGCGCCTTAACTTGGTAGTGTACCCGTAAATTGATACGCGTATGTTCGTTTAAGGAATAGGCTTTTTTAAATTTCAATTAATAAGCGCGACGAGCTTTACTCACGAATTTCCTTGACGAGCTATTCATATCATATATATTAACCGTGTTCATGCCAACGGTCATGTACATATCGCGTTTTGTTAAAAAAACATGACACATTTGAACAATTATTTCATAATTATGTTCAGCTAAAGAAACAACTGTTCATAACTGCGAATTAAAAGAATTACAATGACAACTGTTTACCAATTTTTTAATTAATTCCTACAAATTAATATAAGATCACTGCAAAATATTCAACTGGATTTGGAAACGAAAATCGCTAAGTGCTCCATGCTGTGCGCAATATCGAATTACACAAAAGTAGCCGAATTATATTCAGGCAAAACATACTTAAATCCAAATTGTGTACCTTTCACGATATCAAGTTCCTTCGAGGTTTGTGCTACAAGTGATTGCACAATTGTAGACATTTCTTGGACATTTCCGGTTAGATTTCGGATCCCAGCATCTATGAAGCCGTCGACTTTATTATTTAGATCCTGCTTCTTAACATCCAGTGCATGCATTGCGTTGTTGAGTTTCACATGTTCCATCTGCATCGCTTTCAAAGTGTCCTCAACTTTTGCGTGTGTTTCAGTTATTTTGTTCAGGGTATTTTGCAATGCCAATTCATTGCCGAGTACTCGTTCCAATAGTCTAACCTCATACTCATACTTTGAGCATACGGGACACGATGGCTCTACAGCCAGTGAAGTCCCAAACATGACCACTGTTAGGCAAGACGCAAGTACACTCCACATTGTTAAAGTTTGCCTTTGTACTGCGGTTAAGTCCATATATATACCTTTCTTCAAACATGTTTTTCACCGTTTTCTGTCAATCAAAAATCAAAAACGTACATGTATATCCTATCTTAATTTATCTTAATGTTACAGATCGTTTAGTGTAATTTAAAGTTGTTATTATGTAACTAAAACATCAAAAAACGTGGGTTGTCTAGTAATCAACATTTGCTATTTAAAGATAACTTGTTGGGAGAACTAATCGCATTACGTGGTTCATTAATTGTAAACGGCAGACTTGATGAGTACACAAACTTAATTAAAGGGATGTTTCTCGGAAGAATTCCCTGGAAGTCGGCATGTTCAGTCGTTGGAAAGCAATTAGCTACTGTTAGTGTGGTCAGAGGCCAAATTGTTCTAGGTTCCTACCGTCCTCGCTTTTCAAGCGGAAGAATGGATGTGATAACCTTGTTTTATTTTCTCGACGAGAGGCTATTCAAAGCGAATGGCGTTTACAAGGTAAAAAACATGAAAGGACATAACGTAACGCTAATACTGTTTATACAAAAAAACATTATAATATGTTTCTTTTACCGGGAAGGATGCATTATTATTGCAAACGTAAATATCATTGCAAAGAAATAAACCAGAATACATTCTGTTTCTCGCATAGTATTGACTGCGAACACCACGATATGTAAATAAGATTTGAAACGATTGGTTCCGCAAGGTTTCGATGCAAAACGATTTAATGCCACGATTGACATTTTTTTGAAGTTTATCGTATTAATCGATGTCCCATTTAAAGCGTTCAATAATATTCCTAAATAAAATTCAATGACACCATTAACCACAAGATCGTTTACGCCCTTATAAGTTATAGGATCACCACTGTACGTTTTCAATCAACACCACGATTTTTATCATGGCGATTATCTAGATAGCAGATAGCGTAAACCTAGCATATCTGTTCAATTTGTTTCTCTCGTATTATAGATAGGGAAACATTTAAACTCTAATTGTCTTTTAAAAGATAATTTTGGCCGGTGTTTTGAACGGTATGGTAGGCCATTGAAGCAATGTCTGCAAAGTTTTATTTAAACATATGAACCTTAAATCTGTCAATAACATTCGGATGGCGTTTTAACTCTTTTCCGGCATTGTCTGTGTTTTGTTCATTGAGCAATTTGCAAATTTCCCCCAACAATTTACTGCAAATCAGTGCAAATGATTGTTGATAAAAAGAAAACTTGAACACCTATATGTAAATAAACTGCGCAGATAAGTGTTTTTGTTTTTAAAAACAGATCAAACACATGAAGTAGTCAGTTTCACCTTGCCACTCTAAACATGTATAACAGAAATACAACGATAAGAACATCTCTGATTTCAAAGCTATTTATAAAGTGTATAGATTTCTACATGATGTTAGTGTAAAAGTTATTTTTTTTAATGTTAATTAAATAGTTTCCTTCGGAAATATTCAACATTAAAAAAAGTAATAAAGTAAAAGGCGCGTTGATGGTAATTCCCCCCCCCCAAAAAAAAAACCTAGACATGTATACAAACAATCAATATTCCCTCATCGCAATTTTAAGCTTTCAGTTAAAAATGTTATATCGATAAAACATTTAAGAAAAATATAAGCAATAACAATTGTTGGTTAGATACACGTCTCCGCTGGAATTCGAACCCATTCATACGATAAAAGCCTTCTACAATTATTCAATGATAATAAGACAACACTAAAGGCCTAAAACGTGTAATGAAGTTCGTGTAATATCGCCTTATTTCGCACACTTCCATTACCCCGAACGGTCTCCAAGTATGTGCTTAAAACAACGATAAAATGGTGAAAATTAAAACAAGATATTTGTTATAATGTTCATCTAAACAATGTGAATGCTTCTGTGTTTTAGAGGTAAAAAATGTAACATAGTGCATGGGGGAAATACGCCTTGGATGCACATATACATGTAGTGTTGCGTTGACTTTTAACAGATGGTAGAATAATGAGTTACTGGAGAGTAAATATGCATGTTATACATAACAGATACCACTATATATAGTATACAAATAGGCATCATATGTTAATATCAAACTAGACCAGGAGAATGCACCAAGTAATTGTCAATTGCTCGTTTTACTTATCAGTCATGTCTCGGATAACATGTAGCCCATTAATTGTTGTATAATTTCATTTAAATGACAGGCTAACGTCAATATACGTCCGTTGCCATCATCATATTATGTAATTACCTATGGACACGTGATATTGCACACAGCCCGTCAGAATTTGCACACTTCACCATCGAGTGTTTCAATGGTATATTAATATTTTTTTTTCTATAGTGGGAAGAGAGACGCCCAGACCACCGGACATAGTGGTCAGATAGTTAGTTGTTGTTGATGGGCCCCATCAAGCCGCCATTGTAATCTTGTTGTTCAGAATATTACTAACATTGTAAAACGTTGTTTTAGAATTAAATAAGCAAAAATAAATCGCACAGAAAACTGAACTGTACTTGCGTCTACGTTTATTGTGTTTTAAGAACTATGTCACAAAAATAATACGTATATGCATCGAGAAGTCCCGAGTTTGATTCCAGCGGTAGGCAATGTGATTTTTTTCGATGTTTTATTTTGGTCATTATACATGTACTTATTTTCGACTATTCCAACCAGTGTTATGTTGTTAATAAATATATAACATGATATTAAAAAAAAACAAAAAAAACATGAACATGTGAACAAGTCCATCTTTTTCCGAAGTCGAAATTACTCATGTCATATAATTTATAGAAAACGTGTTTTAAATTTCAATGTTCAGCTGAGTAATTCCTCCAAGATCAGTGTAGGTACCATGCGAACAAATTGTTTGGTACGATATGAGCTGATAATGAAATATCCATCATTTTCACATATTTAAACATACGTTTGCACAATTGAACTATTGTATACGTATGTTTTTTTCTGAAAATCATAGGTGTGCAAAATGAACTTATCGCTGTAAACTATTTCGGGCCCGATTATTTTCGTTTACAAATGATGTACTTCATGTTATTCATACTTGTAAGCATTTTACGATAGTTGAATATAAATACGAAATGTTTCATAAATTTATACAACATCTTACATTCTCAACTGCAAAATGGTTATGGCATATTCATTTGTGCCAACGTGGGTACCCTTGCGAAGCTGGAACTTAATTGTTATGCATGGAATTTGATTTTAAAATAGTTAAATATGTTTCGATCAAGGATACATTATAAACATGTTTATGCTAACATGTTTTATTTTCCTTCTGTAGTTATTTTTTGGAAAGTTATTTTCTGCTGGAGTCCGATTTTTCAGGAGACTTCGTGCCCCATGACCCGTCTCCCGCAAAAAAAGAGAACCGGACCTGGGAAATCACTCCGATATCCCAGTTTGAGGCCCATGGATGCGATGAAGTGAAGAATATCGCATCCAAACTGACGCCTCCAAAACTACGGAGGCGGGACACTGAGACGGAATAATAATGTTTAATAGAATAAACGTTTATCAGTTACACACACTCTACACACGAGAAACAAACACTGTTCTGGCAGTTATTCGACATTGATTTGTACTTTGAGCCTGCACATACAAACGACGAAATTACCAAATCAGTGCAATTGGGACATTCTCTGTTTGAGACAAGATAATCAGCGATTTTACTCAAGATTTCACGATAAATCATTTGATTTCTATCCAACAGAGGTTCTTGTATGTTGTAATCGTACAATGGTATTATCTGGATTAACGAATATCCTCTTTTTTAAATAATGTTTTTCACAAGTTAAAATTGCATTGTGATTATATTTAAGAATCATTTCACCTATCACACCAATGAAACTGTAATAACATGTCTCAGAATGCTTTTTATGTAGATCTACAAATTATCTTTTGTTGAGTAGTATTACAATTGAATGGTTACAAGAAATTAAATTACCAACATAGAGCCGATATTAACCCGTATCACTTTATATCGAGCCTTCATTTGGATTCGACGATAGTTCCTGCTTCGTATGACTGGAATTGACAGCACATATCTCACAGCTGGTAATGGCCTGTGTTGAGGCAAAAATTGACAAGCCGGACGTCCATGCGGTACGTCACCCATAGACTCACGAAAGCTCCACCGAGACAGGCTGTTCATACCGGTTAGGTCCACCACAAAGCAAGATTGACGTGATAGAAAGGTTTTAAGTTCAATACATCATTCATTTCTTAGCGATACCAGTAGCCAAATTACCCAATGTCTATTAAAATCGCTTAATGGCTACTAGAGGCTCGCATAAGCTACTAAAATTTCTGAAAATATTTTAAAATAAAGATTAAAAAATCAACAACCTAGTGCATTTAAATAGAAACTATATGATTGTTTAAAAGTTGAAAACTAAATACTAGCACATCAAGACCGAATGCGAGTTTCTGTTGCTCGTTAACCGATATAAACCATTAATGATTTGCATGTACCATGCCAAGTTTGTTATCCACGTTCTATCAAATATCTCTTGTTTTTGTTACGTAATGATGTTATGAGCTTTGTTGCTTGGCGTAATGGCTTATTGCCATGACAAGAAAAATCGCGCGCTTACAAACGTTTTTTCTTGCCGACGCAGGTGCAGGGATCGTTATTTCTTTGCATGCATAATTGCAGCACAATACGGTATGTCAGTCGGTGGCACTGACACGTTTTTCATGTCCAGCAGACACAATAAGGGCATCTGTCTGGACAATAAGTAGTGTTCTCATAATAAGGTCAACTCTCTGGGCAATACGTATCCTAATCACAATTAAACGCCCAAGGATGTGAACTAATTATGCAACTAATTGCTATTTAAACAACTAATTTTAAACGACATTGTAATTAACAATCTGTTTAAGAGTATTTGGATATAGAAATGCTAATCCTACATGCAGAATATTATGCAATTCTACCAAATTGCAAATATACATTAATTGTTCATATGAGCATTTCTTAAATAAAAGTCAATACGTTTAAAACTGATATAAGTTGTAATTAAGAAATACTATTTTTGTATCCTAGTTTGTTGTCAAATAAACCTTGGTCAAGAGTAAAGATGCGTAGGCATTGTTTAACAAGAGCGAAGCACGGGTGGTTTTATAAAACGCAACTGAACTCTTGACCGTGGGTTAGTAATATATTATTTCGATTCGGTCACGATTATAATTTTTTAAACTGTACAAGGAAAATAAATGCATGTATTTGTATATAATCCGGCCATCTTTCGACCCTGTTCATTCACCCGGGTTAATCAATAACGACATCGTACCATAAGAATATCATATCGATTGCATTCATAAAACTTGAGCCTATGACGTCAGATTCATTATAAAAATATAAGATCAAATATTACATTTTATTGATCACCATATAATGAATACAACATGCTAACAAACACAAGTGAAAAAAGCCTAATGGCGTTTACTTTGTATGTAAACATTATCATAAATTTTACCTCAACATATCATGTTTCGTTACACCATGTTGAAAATAAACGGAAAGTTTGAAACAATTTAAAAGGTCGCGTTTTAGCACTAAGTCTTACCTTTCAATGTTTATTTTACAGAAATTATTAATTATTAATTTTAATACGTAAGGCTTAACCCATTGTTATTTTAGAATAAGACACGTTTAATTTCCTTCTTGGCCTATTGAAAACAATCTATAAATCATGTTTGGATGAAAGTTAAAGACTGTTTTCTGAAAATAATTCTTTTTGGAATGCATTTTATAGTTCCTATGTTTTAAAACGCGTGGCCAGAACGGAATATGCTTTACACGCTAGCTACCTCGTACAGAAACCATATGATGCAGATCTACTTTTTTTGTTCATTGCGTTGGGATCACTACCAAAAAATCTTGCAGACATGTTTGAAAGATTGTTGCGAAATATTAGTCAAAAAGACTTAAAAAGTTAACCGCGTGCGTAATTAGTTTTTTAGTTTTAGATTTGTATTTACTTAGTGGAATTTGAGATGGAAAAACGGGCCAATTACAGATTCGCTAATCATGATATATAATGAATGAATTGAACACTGCGTCGCATATAACACGGTTTTTTTAAACATGTTTCGTTGTTTAATTTGAAACACGTGTTTCATATTTAGAGCACCTAACGCGAATGAAAAAAACATAGTTATCACGTAAGAGGCGAGGGGCCACAACTGTTTTAATATAGAATGGTTAAGTCAAAGAATGTAGGCGGAGGAAGTATATTCTTTTGTGTTGGCTCACATTTATGTTATGTGATTGTGGTGAGATTTTTTATCGCCCTTTTCATTCGTTCGTCGTCTAGCGTCAACATGTAATTTGTGTACACTCTATATGCAACTGGTTTGTCCCGATCGTCATAATACTTACTTAAAACATTTGTAAAAATGATATTTCGACCGATTGTAAAACCTAGCTAAATCAATATACTTTAAAAATGTCATTTTTACAGTTCATTAGAGGTTACACTTACTACCTTTTATTTTGGGTGGAAATTGTGTATGATGTATAAGTATGTATAACATCTACCGCTCTTTATTTATCAGAGGATGTAGTAGCTGGTTCTCCGATTAGAGTTAAATAAAGATGTGGTGGAAAACCAGCCCCAAAATACTATCGGATAAAGGTTTATAAACACTTGATTTGCGTGATTAATGCTTGGCTCATTGTAAAGTGTGAAGTTGTGCATATCCCCCAATGTTTGACAAAGATCGTTTAGAGGCGTCGACCACAGCCATCATTATTTTGTTTAATGTCGTTTTGAACACTTTCGGAAGCATATTGTTTTTTAACCATTTGCCAAACAAAATAGCAATTTTCAACATTTTCCATTTAATGTTCCAAGCATTTTGTATTTTATTTTATTTAGAAGTTTCATTAAAATTCAATAAAAGGCAAAGAATGAATGACAACATGAACACAACAGCGAATACTTATTTGCATGTTTGTATATTTTCGATAGTTTAGAATATGCCTATGCCTATCACGTTTAAAGGTATTACATTATAAAAGCACCTTATATACTCTATCGCTTGTGTGTGTTACTATTTCATGTTAAAACTTCTTTTATATAGATACTTTATTGATATCATGTACTGTTTAAAACAATAGAAGTAAAACTTGTTCAGTCTCTAAGCTAGATCATCCGGGAAAAGCGATTGGATCAGCAACCAGCTTTAATGACGAGATTAAAACATGGACGAAAACAAATTTGAGAAAAATGCAAACCAATACTTACGCTATACTTGCAATCTGTTAGGTTTAATACTATTGCCGTAAATAAAAAAATAATTGGTATGACTATACGTAATCTCTGTTTCTGGTTGACTATATGTAATTTCATTACAAAACATTCCTATTTAAAATTCATATCAACAATTGCAAGGACAATCTCAAATAAAAAAGACTTTATGTTGATACATATATGTACACCACATAATAGATTTAAACTGATGTCATTATACACTTATTCACTGTTGCTTTAACCTGGGACCTATTATTGCCTTGTTCATTGGTTACAGATATCCCATCCAAACATTACACACGGATCAGTAAACCAGCAAAGCTGTTCCATCTACGAATGTCTTCATTGTAGATGTCGCTTGTTGAATACGCACTTCGCACCCAGACCTTGTCTCCAATGGCATCCTTAGCGAAGGCCTGCATGCTGGTACAGACAGAAGTGTTTCCGTCATAGTGTCCTGATCTCTGTAATGATCTTCCCTCATGGACGATTTCAAGGCTAGCCCATTTGCTTTGACTGGGACAGTACTGCACCATTAACACGTACACTCCAGCTACGGGCGCCGTAAATCGTCCAGTGGTAGGGTCATAGCCTCCTCCTACGTTGACTAGAACGCTCTTGAACACAACGTCTTGGATGGCTGTGTATGTATACGTTCCATCAAGGTGACGATCGTGAGACATTACCAGTGGCCCTACAGCAGAAAAATAAAAACATATTAATGCGTGTATGATACTTGCTGATCTGATAGACAAAACTAGTATGAGCATTAATATACTTATCCCCATCAGCGCAGAAAAATGCCCTTACACTTGTTAGAGCTAAGTTAAGGATAAGTATTGTTCGTCTATATTACACAAATATACATCTAATGCTGAATCGACATAATGTGCGTAACATGGCAATTTTAACAAGTTAGCGACTCTTGTGAATCTGATGCTTGTTTTTCGGCTAAGCGGTTAAAGTCTCTTGCATCAAAGTCGTACATTCATGTGCATAATTATGTTTGTATTAGTCGTAGGTTTTGTTTAATGTTTAATCCGTAAAATTACATATATTCTGTAATAAGAGCGCCTTTTACGATGTTTACTCACTAATTTCCTATACGAGCTCTTCATGTATTAACTGGTTTCATGCAAACGGCCATGTACATATCGCGTTTTGTTTAAAACGTGCCATATTTAAAAATACTTTCATAACTATGTTCAGCTAAAGAAAAAAAATGTTCATAACTTCGAATTAAAAGAATTACAATAAAAACTGTTTAACAATTTGTTTAATTAATTCCTACAAATTAATACGAGATCACTGCAAAATACTCAACTGAATTTGGAAACGTGCTCCATGCTTAGCGCAATATCGAAGTACACAAAAGTAGGCGAATGATATTCAGGCAAGACAGACTAAAATTAAAATTGTGTACCTTTCAGGACATCAAGTTCCTGCGAGGTTCGTGCTACAAGTGATTGAACAATTGAAGACATTTTTTGAACATTTCCAGTCAGAGTTCGGTTCCCAGCGATTATGAAGCACTCAACTTTATTATTTAGATTCTGCTTCTTAACATCCAGTGCAAGCATTTTGCTTTCTGTACTGCGGATACGTGTTTATATACCTTTCTTCAAAATTGTCTTTCACCATTGTGTGTTAATCAAGAATCTAAAACGTACCTGGAACTCTCATCATAGTTTATCTTAATGTCACAGATAGTTTGGTGTAATAACACGTTGTTAATGTGTAGCTTAAACATCAAAAGAATTGTGTTGACTAGTTATTAACACTTGCTTTTTACTATAAACTGAGGGTAAAACCAAACGCGTTCAGTCGATGGAAAACCATAAGCTATTGTTAATGTCGTATGTGGCCGAATTCTTCTGTGTTCCAACCAACCACGCATTTCAAGAGGAAGAATGGTTGTGATAACATATTTTGTTTTCTAAACGAGAAGCCATTCAAAGTGTTAATCGTTCAAAAGCGGAAAAGACGTAACATGACGCTGATAATGTTTGTACACACTATATTATAATAGCCTTTTTCCATCGCGACCGATGGCTAATTATCGCAAACATAGATATCATTAAAAAACAATTAAACCAGAAGACTCAAATATTTAACATAAATGTTTTATTTATGGTATTATGATGCGTTCATGTGTATATCTATTTTTATGATATAAATATAGACTTTGTTAGACTAGACTGCAGATACCCTTTTCTCAAATGGAACATTTTCTAAAAATGAAAAGTAAAATAGCAGCTTAAAACGTTTTAAAACACTTTAGTGTGTTTAAAACGAGGAAACTTGTAATATTTATATACTCTTAGATTCTTGACACCGCATTATAATTCCTATTAGCCTTTTTATTATCAGTAAATCTCACTTAATACACTACTGAAATGGTGAACGCTTAGATATGTGGAATAAATACACATTGTTTTTTTCTCTCCCAAACACAAACTTAAACGTTAAAATGTCAGCCCATGATAAAAAAAAATTCTATGAGATGTCATTGAATGTGTATGTTGTTCCAAGGTTAGTAAGAACATGACGTTACGCTTTCAGGGGCAGTCTTAGGTTCATTGATAACACTGTGAAAAATATCGTAACAACACTCGTATAGTTTCCTATCGCAATGAGTCTTGATATACCTAAGGTAACATATCACCGCGTCCTAAAAAGTCTACTTATTTACGATCCAGGATGATCGTCGTGGAATGCTCATGATTCATTTAATCGCATCCTAACTGCAAATCAGACCGTGTCAAATCATGACACCTGTTTTTATGAAATCGTGAACCTATCACAACAGAGCGCAAATTAGCGTATTAAAATGTATTGTAACGCATCACATCTTATTACAACCTATGTTTTTAGAGAAAGACTACGATCAGTTAGTTGTCGCCAATCGTTTAGTTTGTTGTGGATGCGTGAAAATCGGAACCTTGCATTGTGTTACCTGCATAATATTGACTGTGAGCAAGACGATGTGAAAGTACGATTAGAAACCATTTACTGTGCATTGTTTCGATGCAAAACGATCTAATGCAATGATTCCGATTTGTAATGCAGTTGATCGTATTTAGCACAGTCCTGTGAGGGGCGCTCAAAAACATATCACGATTTACAAGATTGTTGCCTTAAACTTCAAGATTGTAAAAGACTTAGATTAAAATTAGATTAAAAAAATGATTTATATAAGATAGACAAGATATATTTCTATCGTGGCGAGTATCGTGATAGTGAACACATAGCATAATGAAAATTATTATGTAATTTGTTTCTCTTGTAATACACTTTAATGTAAGGCAATATTTAAACGCTGATCGTCTTTTTTAACGACAATTCCTCTCAGAATTTAGAAAGACCATGGAAGCTTGTCCACAAAGTTCTTTTTAAACAGACGTACCTTAAATCTGTTAAAATTTTGGCGACGTGTTAACTGTTTCTGGCAACACCCAGTAATTGTCTATGTTTTGTTCATTGAGCAATTGGCAGCTTCCCCAAACAATTTCCTGCAAATCTTGTACTTGTTGATAAAAAGAAAACAATCGGGAACACCTATATATAAATCAATTGCGCAGAAAAGCTTTTTTTGTGCTAAAAAAAGGGTCAAATTTAAACAATGTAATATTTAAACATACGTTTACACAGTGGAACTATTCTTTAATGAAACTTTGTTATTCTGAATATCATGGCGCAGGTGAGAACTATAAATTGATCAATGTGAACAATTTTTGGCCCGATTGCTTTCGTTTTCAAATGATGAAATATATGTTATTGATACGTGTAAGCAGTTTATAATAGTTGTAAATAAATACGATTTTATTGAAATAGTGTAGATTATACTAATGCACATCTCGTGCATATCTATTAGAAACATAGTCATAATAATAACCAATTAGCAAGTAATATATGTAATTTTGTAACAATTTTTTCGTGTTTTAATACTTTGTGAATATTTTGTTCATAATTCGTCCAGTTAAACAGTCAAACTAAAACCTCTCCAAATCTCTAAGCTTTTGCAGCGGGGTACAACAACGGAAATCTTTTAGGACTTCTTATTAAAGTACGAACATGAACATTACCGATTGGTTAAGATTTACGTTTAATACACAGCAGATTTAGTTTAACAACAATCAAAAGTTATCAGAGAATACGGATATAAATTGTTTCTATCATTTAAATTCTTAGTCCTATGAGTTTCATGTTCAGTCTTATCAATGATAGGTTTAGTCTAACATTTTACAGGCGTAGAAACTTTATGTACGTGTTTAGACGTGTGAAATTTGGCGTTACACCTATAATGTGAGAAATGAATCAGTAACCAAGCAATGCCCCCAAATATCTGACCTTTGTTACTGTTGACGACACTAAAATAAAAAACACGCACCAAAACCTTGTCCCCAATGGCAACCTAAGCAGCAACCATGCTTACACAGAATTCTGGATTTCTATCAACTTGGGGAAATCACTGTAATGGTCTTCTTTTCTGGAAGATTGTAGGGCATGTCCAAATATTCGTTTCATGACAGTATCGCGCCATGAACACGAACGCTTCAGCTAAGAACGCTGTGAGTGTCATGTGCAATAGTCATTGCCTCCACCGTCGTTGACAAGTGCGGTCTTGAATACAACGTATTGGTTCTAACATGGTTAGGTATTTGAGTTTTTTGGAGATTTTATGTCCTACATGTAGTTGAAGAAAACTGACTGAAATAGGTAACACACACAAATACCAAACAACAAACACACACACACTCACGCACCTCTTTCCAACACACACCTCCCCACATTTCTATATTCTTGTTTTGCACTTTTACAACAGCTTGCGATATAACCAATTCTTAATTTACCTTGAATCTTGAATTAACTGATAATTTCAAAACGAGAAACGTCAATTTTGCCAACAAACGACGCAAATTAACATGAGCCGAATGTAACCGTACTTACTTACTTCGATGACTGTTGTCATCAGCCGATATCGAGCATAAACGCCAGAGTGTGTTACGCATACACTACCATAAACAGAAATATTGATGCTGGAGAAATAGTCATATGATCGAAAATATTACATTCAGGCAGACGTCGCATATCCATTTGGTTCTTCTATTCTTTCAACGTTAGTCAATATGAAGCTACATTTTAGCTTATAGCTAAAAGTTGTAGCTTACTTGTACTGAAAAAAGCTATTGACAGGACCAAAGGGCGAGTTAAAAACTTTATTTTTATAAGCACGCTTATCGAGCATTAAGAACCGTGCGAATAAAGTGAAAACTAGACTAACATACGTGTATTACATTCTTACCATCCGTGACTCTTTCATGTCGCATGTTTTGAACAGCATAAACACAGGTTTTACTATTTTTAACATACACGCATTTTAATGAAGTATAAATTCACATATCTTTACAAATATAATCACTAGCATCAAACGTAAAATGTAGCATTGACAGTTTATACATCATTTATAGTGTATCATAAACAGTTGTTACTAAGGAAGAGAAGTCTATTCGTTTTCTGCTCCATAAAAATGCAATATGTTGGTAAAAACAAATAACGTGTTTATTGTTAGACACAACCCTTACTTCATAAAGCTGATTTTATATTTTATATTTTTACGTTAATGATATTTGTGAAATGGTTAATGTCTTATTTGGTTTTGTAACATCATCGATGCTTATGCGTGATTAAAGTTTCTAAATTACTAAGTGTGTACTTTGGTCTGTCCTTCTACCCGTTTTAACCTCAAAGCTTGTAAAATGATCGCTGTAAGGCGGTGACCGCAGCCTTAATCATATTTTTTGTTTAATGTCGGTTTGAATGTATTGTACTTCTTGATAACTGTGGTACACAAGTTAAATCTGTATTCCTCCTATGTCTATTGTGATTTGACAGTTATGTTCCGTAGCGTCATGGTTGTTAAATCATGTACTATTTTAAAACAAACTGCACTTTGTCAACATTTAAATTGTGTGTGCCAAGTATTTGAAATTCATTCAAATTCAACAAATACACGAATACATAAACACCAATGAATTTAAGAATACGTATTTTTCTTTTCGTTTTATTTAGAAAATTAAGATCATGCGTATTTAATCACTTGCAAGATTATACCAATACACACGCATATAATATATTAAAAACTTGTGAGTCCATTATTTTGTGTTTAAAGTTTTAGTTTGAATATTGCATTGATGTATCGTACTGTTTCTAAATCTAAGTAAAACTCGCTAAAGATACAAGATGGATTATACGGGAAAGCAACTAGACTAGTAACCAGCCTTCAGAAAGCGATAGGAAAAGTGACGGCAACACATTTTAAACAATCAAAACAAATACATATGTTATACTTGCAACCTGTAACGTTTAACAAAAACTAATTTTCCTTGATTAATAATAAAAACGGTATGAATAAGACATGCACTTAATCTCAATATCTAGCTGAACATACATTTTAATTACCCACATACAATAACTATGATTAAAAAAACACATTTTATCACATGCCATACCCTGTTTCCCATGTAATATAACAATTACATATATTTTATATAACACATGTGTAATATACTTTTTAAGCGTTTTCATTGGCTTAGTTTTCGTTTATTGACCAATCGCATGTTGTTATTTTGCTGAAATGACGTTGCAACATCAAAGGACGTCACGAAATGTAAACAACATTCGAGATTTATCATTATGTTTGCGTAAATATTTATTTAATTTGCTTATTTAGAAGCATGTGCTAAACAAGATCTGACACTCGTTGTCATATCATACCATATTTTATAAAACTCGTCCAGGAAATTCGTTAGTAAGCTCGCCAAAGGCTCGCTTACTAACAAAATTCCTGAACTCGTTTAATAAAATATGGTATGATATGACAACTCATGCCAGATCCTATATATATTTCAATAATATCTTAGATATAACCAAATGTATGAATACCACATACAAAATTCAATTGATGTGATTATTTACTGACTAATTGACTTTTTCTTAAATCTGGGGGCATAGAGTTTGCATGTTTAGTCCGATAATGACCATATTTGTTAGTTCGAAATATCTCATCCAAACATTATACACGGATCAGTAACCCAGCAAAACTGCTCCACATATTGCCTTCTTCACTGAAGATGTCGCTTGTTGAATACACACCACGCACCCAGACCTTGTCTCCTTTGGCAACCTTAGCGAAGGCTTGCATGCTGACACAGACAATAGTGGCTGCCTCCCAGTGTGCTGATTTCTGTAATGGCCTTCCTTCATGAACGATGTCAAGCCAAGCCCATTTGCTTTTACTGGGGCAGTACTGCACCGTGAACACGTACACACCAGCTACGGACGCCGTGAATCGTCAAGTGTTTGAATCATAGCCTCCACCTTCGTTGACAAGAACGGTCTTGAACACAACGTCTTGGTTGACAGTGTATAAATACTGACCATCAAGGTGCCGAGCGTGAAACATTATCAGGGGTCCTACACCAGAAAAATAAAGGTGTATCATTACGTGTTTGACATTTGCAGATTATAACATAGGTAAAAAACCCTACCAGCCTTATAAAACAGTTCCGCATCAGTTCAGACGGATGTCCTGAAACTGTTGAAGCTAAGTATAGCGTAAGAATTGTTCATTACACAAATATGCATCTTATGCTAGAATCGACAGAATGTTCGTAGCAGGGATATTTTTAACAAATTAACGACTTTATTTGAATCTGATGCTTTGCTTATGGCGTAGCGGATTTGGTCTCTTGTTCTTTAATGACTGATAAAAAAACAATAAAACGCAACTTGCGCGTTAACTTTGTTATGAAAATTAGTGTACCCGTAAATTGATACGCGTATTTTCGTTTTAGTCGTAGGCGTTCTTTAATTGTAATTAATAAGCGCGCCTTCGACGAGCTTTACTCACGAATTTTCTAGACGAGCTCTTCATATCATATATTTAAACCTTTTTTCATGCAAACGGTCATGCACATATCGCGCTTTGTTTAAAAACATGACACATTTCAACAACTATTTCATAACTAGGTTCAGCTAACTGCTCAAAACTTCGAATTAAAAGAATTACAGTGACAACTGTTTACCAAATATTTAAATGTATTCCTACAAATTAATATGAGATCACTGCAAAATACTCAACTGGATTTGGAAACGCTAATCGCTTAGTGCTCCATGCCTAGCGCAAAATCGAATTACACAAAAGTAGCCGAATGATATTCAGGCAAGACAGACTGAAATCAAAACTGTGTACCTTTCAGAATATCAAGTTCCTTCGAGGTTTTTGCTACAAGTGATTGTACAATTGTAGATATTTCTTGAACCTTTCCGATAAGATTTCGGATCCCAGCATCTATGAAGCCGTCAACTTTATCATTAAGATCCTGCTTCTTAACATCCAGTGCATGCAATGCGTTGTTGAGTTTCATATTTTCCATCTGCATCGCTTTCAGAGAGTCCTCAACCTTTGCGTTTTTTTCATTTATTTTGTTCAATGTGTTTTGCAATGCCAATTTATTGCCGAGTACTCGTTCCAGCAGTCTAACCATATACTCATACTTAGAGCATACGGGAAGAATTACACGCATTTTTGCGGAGGAATGGCTGTGATAACCATATTTTGTTGTATAGACGAGAACCCTTTGAAAGTGTATAGCGTTCAAAAACCGTAACAGACGAAACGTGATGCTGATAATGGTAATACAAAATAATTAATAATACACCGCGACGTACTAATTCAAACGTTGGTATCATCGCTTAACATTAAATAAGAAAACGTACATATTAGAAAAAAAATTACGCGAGTATGTGTTCAGGTATATA